>CM075942.1:64960919-65112125 GCA_038030265.1 Corythucha ciliata | reverse complement strand
GCACTAGTAGAAGTTAGGTTTAGCACATTTTCTGGACTTGAAGCAGCCCGAAAAGGTCCGAGAACGTCCAGATTTTTCCTTGGTCTTCAGACCCAATGCAGTAGTGTACCGAGGTACGGAAGGGGGGGGTTTCGTCCGTACACTCTATCAGACAAAAATCGGTAATATTCGTGGCTACAGCTGCTAAAAAGCGCTTATTCGTGGTCTCGCGATGCAACTTCCAGACTAAAATTTTTAAAAAAATCCCTGATTCGCAGTACATGGAGGCCATTATACATAAATTGTGGAAATCAACGCAAAAGTGTTGTATTTCGGCAAGCCCCACTGTTAAAGGTGAGAAAACACGCTATAATATTGACAAATAAAAGACGCTTTCTGGGGGGTGATTCTGTAACTTGCAAAATTTACGTGTCGTAAAATGGAAGAAGGGCGAGGGGAGGTACCTCGTTGCCATGGTTTTTACGATACCTAGTGAATTAAACTGTGGAATTTTCACGCTAGAATGTGTGGTCTCGAAGAAAAAATAATAAATTCTTGACAAATGCGTGGAAAAACCAAGGCAACGGGGTACATCCTCTCCCCCTCCTTCCCAGTTACGACACGTAAATTTTGCGAGTTACAGAATCACCCCCCTGGTTAAAATTGAATAAAAATGGCAAATTCACAACTGAAATGGCGTAAGTTCGCCCGTTCGCGAATGAAAAAGGGAATAGAATACTGAATTGCCGCAAAATTAGCACAAAACGCTATTTTACAGCTGAAATTGGGAAAAATCGCTAATTTGCAATTTGCAGATATAAAGTTATGGAAAAACGTTAATTCGCGGATACAAAATGAAGAAAATCACTAATTAGCGGCAAAAATTGAAAGATTCATCAAATAGCGCAGCTGAAATTAAGAAAAACGTTAACTTTCGGTTCAAATTGGGGAAAAGTGCTAATTCTCAGTTAATATGGGAAAAAACTGCTAATTTGCAGCTTAAATTGAGTAAACTTGGGGAAATTGACAAAACTCGGTAGGTAATGCACGGGTTGAAGACGCTACCACGCTGCTAAAATTAAGAAAAAGCGAAAATTCGCAGCTAAAATTGAGAAACATCACTAATTCTCGAATTAAGTGTCGTGAAATTTGATGACTTTTTGACTGAAATGGATGGGTAGATGTAATTTTTTTGGTTTGAAAAATAAAATTTACATTTATAATTTAAATTCGCACCTTCTGAAGTCATTTTTGTGGCTAAAGTTCAGAAAAATGGCAAATTCATGCATGGCTATAATACAATGTTAAAAAATAAGCTAATTCACGGCTAGAACTGAAAAGAAGCAATAATCTATACCTATAAAAGTGATATAAAATTGCTAATGCGGTGGTAAATTGTGAAAAACCGCTATTTGCGGGTGATATTTAGAAAATAAAATAATCGGCCTGGTCAAAATTAAGAGAAAGGTTAATTTTAAGCCTAAAAATTGAGAAAAAAAGCCAATTCGCGGCTAAAAATTGAAAAAATCGCCAATTTACAGCGAAAATTGCACCAATTTGTGACTGAAATTTGGAAAATTCGCTGATTCACAGGTTTGAAACGCTACGACGCGTTGCCGCTACAATTTTAAAAAAGCTCTAATTCGCGGTTGAATTTGAAAAAAATTCTTATTTGCACCAAACACTGAATATACGCCAATTTGCGGATTCTGAAGTCAACTTTTCAGGCTGAAATTGAAAATTTGTGGGAATAGGTGAAGAAACCGCTAATTCGCGAGTAAACTGAGAAAATACGCTCATGCGTTGCGTATGGTGAACAAAAAAATCCTAATTAGTGAAAAGTCCCAATATTTTGCGGCTAATATTGAGGAAAACACTTTAGAAAAACGTTAATTTCCAGCTGAAACTGAGAAAAGCTCTAATCCCCTGGTGTAAAATTTTAAAAAACTGGTAATATGCTGCTAAAATTGAGGAAAACGCCAAAACTCGCGGATAATTAATAATTAAGAAACGTCGCTCACGGGATAAAAACGATACTTTGCTGCTAAAGTTGAGAAAAGGCGCAAATCCGTGTCTATGGGAGGGGGTGGGGCAAAACCAATAATCTGCGGCTAAAATTGAGAAGAACGATACCTACACTCGGCCAAAATTGAGAAAAGCGCTAATTTGAGGATAGAGTCCAAAAATCGCCCTTAACTGATAGATTGGGGCTATGATGAGGCCAGCAAGATGTCCAGATTCCCTGGCTGGGTGGAATGATGACTAAAATGTAAAATTACCCCCCTCCCCTCACCATTACGAGATTTCAATCTGATCCCCCCTCAGGACAAATTCCTACTTACGCCACTGAACCAAACCACTTTTTCGGCGCGATGGTCGGTTGTCATTTTTAGGACGAAAATGGTCGGTATTGCCCTTTTTAGGGCGTGGAATAGTCGATGCGATTTTTTTTACAGCATGAATCTTCAAATTGACATTCTAGAGTCCGATGGCGGTCAGATTGGTCATTTTTGGAGCTGGACGTGCCAAGTTTGGTCTTTTTAGAGAGAGGAATGGCCAGTTTGGTCATTTTCGAGCACGAACGGTTGGTTTTGCCATTTTTCATGGCCTGAAATAGGGCCCGTATGGGTATTTTATTTCATGTTTTTGGCCGTTTTGGGTGCACGAATCGTCGATTTACCCATTTATATGTGAAGAATCATCATTTTTGGCCATTGTCATGGCGTCAATCGTTAGTTTAGCAATATTTAGTGAGCATAGATGCAAATTATTTGTAGCTGGAACTATTTGGCAGTATTTAGCTCGCAAATTGTCAGTTTAGCCATTTTGAAGGCCGCGTTTCAAAGCCGAAAATCTTCAATTTTGCCTTTTTGGAGCGCGAATGGTCATTTTAGCAGGTTTTCGGGTATGAATAGTTCGTTGAGGTAAAGCGCAAATAGTCAGTATTGAACCATGTTGAGCGACTGTTCAGGTTGGCCATTTTCGGCGCGAGAGTGGTCGATTTTACCACTATCAGGCCAGGAATCATTATATGCTTCGACATTTTCAATGCGCGAATCGTCATTTTTGCCTTTTTTTAAGGCGCGCAGTTAGTTTGGCCATGTTCAGGGAGCGTAGTGGCTATTAAGCGTTAAGCCATTTCCTGATGCAAGTCAGACCGCTCGTTTATACAGTGAAAATCACCACAAAATTGTCATCTTAGCCATTTTCACAGCGCGAATCAACAGGTTTAGCATTTTATTTCGGCTAGTATTACAGTTTGTTTTTCCATATTTACGTTTGGAATACGGCTACTTTTTAGCACACATCAACTTATCAAGTTCCTTGGCTGAACCGGTTGGTCAACAATAATCCTCTACGGGGTTATATTGATGGTGTTGTCAACTATGGCTACATCCCTTATGATAGTTATAATATGTAGGTTATGTATGGGCAGATATTAGTCCAGGCAAATTAGTGCTCTATCACCTAAAAATTGCTTGAGAGCTGGAAATCGTTTCAATGTCTCATGGTGGTCCTGGATAACAAATTTGTGAGTTTGCGACGGTTTCTAGGTTGTGCTTCAGATTTGAGAGCCTAAAAATCGCGAAATTTTCGCATTTTTCCCCGTTTTTCGCGTATAACTCGAAAAGCACGCATCCATCAGAAAATAGAACCATTTCTGGTTTCAAAGAGCATACAATTCTGCGTTGAATGACGTTTGCAAAATTGACATTTTTTTCAGGCGTTCAGCCGCAATCGCCAGTCAAAGTTTGGCAGTTCTTACCGTTCTCGCTAAATAGTTGACAACACGACCATTTTAACGCCTGATTGCGATGCTCATAGAAAAGTTCATAGTAGCGATGCAAATACCAATATTGCTGGTACTTCAGTGGGAAGATCGAGGCCTGAGGGGAATAAGTTCACCGTGGGGGTGGGCACAGATTTAATGGTTTTGATGTCTGATCAAATATTTATACATTATTCCTTTGAGGCGAAATAGTAGAGTTTTCTTCAAGTAGTTCACGAAGGAGGTAATCCATCCAATTTCGGATAACCGGTTTTCGAACTATTCTACATAGACCATCTTTAGACCCGTCTAGATAGAAGATGGTCGCTAGAATGGACCGAAAGTCGGTTAATCATAATAATGTATAAATTTTTTGGAGCGATTATCTCCTTCGTTAACAACCAAAACAAAACATCTTGTTTCTTTTTCTTTCAGCGGCTGCAACACTACTTCTTCATTTTTCCGACAAGGCATGGTCAAATTTACCAACACCCTAGCAAAAATCCTGATTTCAATGTTGCCTCGGGTTTTCTCGATCGTAACTCATAACTAAGCCACTCCTGTCCGGAATGCTGAGGTTTGAACGAAGTTCATCGCAGTAGTTTACTCAGGCAACAGAGGGCCATCTCTCCACGAACTGAGATTCCTTCTGTTACAGAGGGCCCTCTCAAAAAACTCTTTTAACTTGGCAACGCTGCCCCCCCCTCCCCCAGTGAACTGGCCGCTCCCTAACATTATTTCAGGACGTTCTTGCAGGTGCAGATGTGGAGGGACTAGCAGACCAAAGCAGAGCAATTGGGATGAAAATACGCCCCACGTGGTTTGATACAAGTCAACACAACTCAGCCCTCTGCACCTGAGGAATATATCGCTCAACTAAGTTTCCTGTAGAAAAGTCGGGATCAAGTGCTCAGCCACTTTGTGCCTATCGCAAGGGACGTGCGTGTCTCAATTATGTGAGTGATCAGCATCATGAAATTATGCCCTCGAGTCCGAAAATGATGCGTCGGAAGCAGTCCCAGATTTATGCCTAGGCAGCTGCCTAGGGGCCCCGGCTGTTCGGGGACCACTGGCCTCTTTTTAAATAAATACAAAATATACTAACACGCACGAGCTCACCTAAAAACTAATTATCAACGCCCATGAACTTGTCCAATAATACGCTTGACTATATGACAATTAGTACAGTGCTGAATGATGGAATCCACAGGTGGAAATGGAATAAATAATGACAATTCGTTTGAAGCAAAATACGCACAGTTGTGAAAATCCTTTATTCTCAATGTCAGGCGAGGTAGTCAGCTCGAGGAGACGCCTGCCGAAGCCTCTGCCACTCACAGCTCTGTTAAAAGGCAGGGGGTACTGAGCCAGTGGGTCCGTTCTCCGTTACCCTTGGGCCCGGCCTTCATTGAAAGCCCGGAGAAAGAGGGGAAGGGGGATGGAATGCTTTATGGTGGTAGAAGCTCTGGTGTGGTTGAGCCATCTTTGTGGTTATAGCTGACCTGTTGCTAGGTTACAGTGTTTTGTGAAATAAACTTTCCTGTCTTTAAAGCTGTGGAGACTCTACTGTGGATTGTAGCTATACGTTGTGCTTTTGAGATTCACTGCGGTTAGAGCTTTTCATGTTTTGGTACTTTGCTATGGTTTGGAGCTTAATTGCGGTTAGAGTTTTACTGTGGTCAGAGCTTTTTACGTTTGGTCTTTGCTGTGGTTCGAATTTTTTGTTGTGGTTCGGAGCTATGCTGTGGTTGGGCCGGCCTTCTTTGTGCTTGCGGAGTTTCACTGTGGTTTGGAGCTTCACTGTGTTTAGAGCTTTTTGTGATTGGAGGTTCGCTGTGGTTGGGTCTTCATTAGAGCTTAGGATCATTAGAGCTTTATGTGGTTTGGAGATTTTTCTGTGATTGGACCTTTCTGATTTAAGATTGGCACTATAGCGAGGTGATAAATCAGTGCTAGCTCTCCAAACCCCCGATTTTGTCCCTTGTTGTTGTTGCTGCTTGGCTTTGCTTCGCGTAGGTTTCCTCTCTTTCAAAAACGTTACAATTGCCCGGATTTTGCACTGTTATAAACCATAGTCGCGATTCTGGCTCACTAAAACGCCAATTTACGGGGTTTTGCTACTTTTGCTCGCTATTAGAGAACCATATTCGAAACTGCACTATTTCGTGGGTTTTGGCTAGCTCAAACCGTGTTTAGGCCGCTTTGACAGCCGGACTATGGATGGAGAAGAAATGACAGTTCCGTTTACCGTTTGATCTAAAATTTTAAGTTTAGCTCCAAAAATATCACTTTCTAGGGGGAGGAGTTTTCGGTTTTTCAACATAAAATCCGAAATAGAAGTCTGCAAACGACATTTTTCCAGCAGATATTTAATTTTTGATGGACAGTGGCCGTTTCTGGGCAAATTTAGTCTCTGATGACCGTGAATTGACGCGATTGTAACCTCCAGATCCTTTTATAAGCCTACAAAAAGGCAATGGTGCATCTGATATTTTCGCCCAGTGAAGCTTGCCCACAGGCGTGGATCCAGTTTTTCTCAAGAGGAGTTGCACAGAGTTTCCCCCAACGTGAATGAGCACCATATTTTTGGCCTCGAATTGACGTTTTCCTTAATTTCAGCTAAAACTCAGTGCTTTTTCTCAATTCTACCTCGAACTAGCCCATTTTCTTCATTTTAGCCGTGAAAGGTCTCAAAAAACCGTGGAATAACGCATTTTGGATGTACAATAACCCCTCTTATTTTGTTCAACCAAGTACCAGTCACCCTGTATGTATAAAGACGGTCAATTAGCACTTTTTCGCAATGTTTACCGAGATGTTGGTTTGAGAAACCACAAACTGGCGCCTTATTTTCTCAATTTTACCTGCGTGAATGACGAGCTCCATCTCTAAATTTTAGCCGTGATATTGGCGTTTTTCCGCAATTTTAGCGGAAAATGAGTGACTTTTACCAATTCTACATTGAACGAGCACTTTGTTTTGTCAATTTTAGCCGTGAAAAGAGCTCTGTAAACCGTGAATTGGGGCATTTTCTTAATTTCGGCCGGGACTTTGCATCGTGAAACCGCGAATTGGCGTGATTTCTTAATTTTCAACCAGGAATAATTAATGATATTTATGTCTTAAGTTTAACGTGAATCAGCGCTATTTTTCAATTTTAGCCGTAAATGGGAATGAGGGTTTTCCCTCCGTCTTAGCCGCAAAATGTCCTTTTCTGAATTTCATCCGGGAACGATCACTTTTTCTCAAAATGTGTGCCCCTCCCCCTTCCCCAACTCGGGACCCGTGCCTCGCTGCCCACCCTATGATCACGGGCTGGCTACGCCCCTGCCTCTCACCAAAAAAGTTACTGATTTATTTCCCTCATTTTTACTTCCGAGAAAGAACACGTAAGTTCATAGTAGTGACCGCCCCCCCCCCCCAGTCTTCTAGCGAAGACCAAAAACAAGAGTTCTCGCTATGCGCTTGCACTGCGCTACGCGTTCTTGCTTTTCACATCACTAGTTTAATTATCCTCCGAAATATTCAATTTGTGGCTCTTTGTCGTCGGAAATATGCAGTTTCTACCGTGTATCTTCCGTAATTTTCAATGGTTATAATAGGCTTTATAGGGCTAAGCTTGAAACTCACAATTTCGAGGCAGATTATTCAACGAAACTTTCAATAGCGTTGTCCACGGGTATTAGACCTGAAACTTGAATTTTGTGGCTACTAATCCCCTGAAACTTTAAATTTATTTTCCATAATAATTATGTATTATGTACCTATCCCTCGAAACTTGTAATTCACGGCTGCCTCCCCCTCACCACAGCGTTGAGTGGTTGAGTCATGGGGAGGACCATTCGAAAACGCAGCCTGATAGAAAGTAACATTGATGTGAATGATGAACGAACTGAATTAAATATTGTCCCCGCACGCCTTCTTAGGGGCGTTAATATAAACTTGAGGCCTCCCCCAACCACCACGATTAACTTTCATTGCCCCCCGTGATGAGGTTTTGAGCTTCCCCCCCCCCCTCCTAGCATCAGGTGGACGCCTCCCCCCCCCCTTGAGTAGACGCCCCTGATGCCAAGACCATGTGGTCCTCTGCCTATACGAATGCAAAAAGTACAAAAGTGTGGCGGGACCCGCGCGCGATTTTAGCGTACGATTTTAATATAGAAAACGGCCAGATATAGGAGGCGATTTTCGCTGAAATCGCTACACGCTGGAATTGCTCCGCTCGACTCACGCTCACGTAGAACTGGGCCTAAGGATCAGTGTACATGCAGAGCTTGAAATCTCGAGAAAAAACTTTCTGGGGGGGGGGGAGAGCAATTTGTTTCCAATGAGTGGGATTGACTTTGTAATATTTTCTTCGAGGAACTGTGCAACATTTGATTGCAAAGATTAACTATTTTTAGGACATCATCATTCAGCACGGTAATTACATTCCTACATGATGTAACTAATTACATTCCTAAATGATGAGATCAATAAACATACATATATAATTATGTAATATGTCTAGGTTCACTCATCTGTTTTTAATAAACAAGCCCCCACTATCACCTAACAAATTGCTTTTAACCAAATTTCTCGTTATTTTTTCGCGAACAAAAATGAGATGAGTCTCACCAACACTGTGAAAATAATTTCTTTAATCAACTTAGCCATAGCTTTTTACATTTGGAAATATCAGATTAAGGAGAAAACTACATTTTCGGAAACCACGAGAGAGGACACTTGGGAGCGAAATGAAACGTAAGGCTTCCTTTTTTCTCCAAACGGGAAGTAAAAAAAACAAAAAACAAAAAAAAGTTTTGTCTGAAAGTGTCTTGGTTGGTAAACTATCGCTGTATACGAGCTACTTGTTTTCCTCGAGTTTTCACGTTAGGTTAATAATTTAAAATATACAAACCACGAAGACGTTTGATGTTGTGTTGAGTTTGTCAAACAATCAACCCGGATGACGGAAAGTTCCGAATTAAAACAACAAATAGTATAAAATGCAGTAGATTGAATATAAAAAGGAAAACAAAAGTGTAAATAATCTGTACGAGAGCACCCGGACGTGATTTTTAGGGAACTTGGGAGGCATTTAATCCGTTAAAAATGAGTTTAGGTGAATTGAAGTAGTCATTTAGTCATGTACAAGACGGGAATTAGCTGCGCTTTTTGTCTTTTACTAGTAGGAGCGGTTTTTTGGGGGCTTTTTGACGTCTGCAACAGGTAGAGAAACCCTCTTTTGTTCCATAATCGTGCGAGTCACTCGTTTTAATCGTGTCTCAATTTTTCCAGACACCACACCTACATACCGACTCGAGTTCAGGTGTTTGGCAATTCTGAATTTCTCGTTTTGCCTCGCTATAAACACGAGGAGTTTAGCCTTGCACGTCGAACGTTGTGTGAAAGCTCTGGAGGACTGTCTCCCTTCCCAAGTCGGCGAGCCCACAGATCTGGGGATATTGGTAACGCGGTCGATCTTCAAGTGGACAAAAAGGGCACGCTTTGGGTTTTGGACTCAGGGTTGACGGACACGTTGAAACACCCAAAAAAATTGAACGAGCCTCGAGTCTTAGCGATAGAAGCCTCAACGGGGAAAGTAAGATTTCGTCTCACCGAGACAAAATACTATCATTCATCTCTTATATAGAAAGAAAACAATTATTTTTGTGACCTATGAAACGTGCACAATAAGAAATATTGAAGCAGAGCATGAATTAGGAGAGACGTGACTCAATTAAGTTCGAAGAGTAAGACATTTCTTCTTTGCCGTGTAGTAACAGTCACCTTCATTTTTTATTCTCGCGAAATAGGTTTTACGCCTTCGTTGTCATTTTTGAACTCTATGGTAAGACGGGGGAAGGGATGTCAAAGTTTCGCTTGCTCCGGGTTTTGTTCAGTAGGAGTGGTCATGGAGGGGAGGGGGGTACGTGATTGTTGAAATAAAACAAAAGAAGTTAAATGAACCGTGCACTTGAATGTAAATAGTCACGAAGAATTTCCAAGGAATGATAAGAGTGGGTTAAAATTATTGTCACGTTTATTATTGTGTACCTTTCATTCTTCATACGGTCACGTCATTTTATTTATTTCACTTTTTCTAATTCAACTTAATTTTTCCCTTATAGATATTTCAGACAATTAATCTAGGACATCTAGTTAGTGGCAAAGCTCAGTATCTTTTAATCGACGAAGACAGCCTAGGAGTTGCTTACCTGTACATCAGCGATGGTCCCGGGCGAAGTATCGTTGTTTGGAATTTGCGGAAAAACTCCGGTCATCGAGTTCTTTTGCCCAAACAAGTCGCTCCCAAGACTAATAGTTTGACGAAGGTAAAAACAAAATCCTATAAGATGAAAAAAATTCGAAATTGAAATAATTAGTAGTACCATCCCAGGTCCTGTACATTGCCTTACTCGATTACAAAGTTTACTTCACTTACTTTGGTACTTTTGAACTGTACGCCATTGATACCGCTGGGCTTCAAGGCGACGGAAAAGTACAAAGAGTTGGCCGAAAGGATCCAAGAATGATATTCCTTGGCACTTCAGGCACTGAGCTAGTGTACAGGAACGCTGGTTCAACCGAGGTAATTCATCCTTCCCTTTTAAAAAAGAGTTTTTTTTTTCTCAAAATGGCGTGTCTAAAATCGTATAGGTATATAGCTGGAATTCGACAAGTCATTTCGACAAAAAGGCGTCTCGTCTTATTGATCCTGGACTCGTCGACGTGAGTCCTATGGCAGCAATTGGTCGACATGGTAAAATATGGCTCCTGGAGAGCGACCTTAAGTCTTTCCTGAATGGCAACCAGCCCAATCACAATTTTCGAGAGGTTTCTACAACAGACAAAGTCAAAGCCACACCAGGCAATAACACGTGCAACGATGTAAATTGATGTTTTTTTGTTAATGTTTTTTTATGTTCATACGCTTTTTGTATTAATAACATTTTTTATGTCCAATGAGTGAAAGGATGACTCTTTACTTTATTCAACATGAAATCCCACTCTTTCATCGAGCCCGCAGGGCACGAAAACCCGACTACGGCTTAACTTCAATGGTTCAATGGTTGAGCCATCAATAAAATAAATCTTATAAAATGTTGGCCTGAATTGCCCGAAATACCCATCAGGGTCGGGTCTCGGCGGGGGGACTACCGGGGCTATTGCCCTGGGCGGCAAAATTCAAAATATCAGGTGTGAGGAAAGGCAATAAAACAAATCGGACCAGAAGAAGAAGGGGAAGGACATGAAGAGGAAGAATTTTTTGTATCACTTCATTTGAATCAACAAAGTAATAATTAATTTCCTATCTACTCGTGCAATCCGCGATTTTCCTCAATTTCAGCCGTGAGTTAGCGTGTTTTTCCCCCCAAATTTAGATGTTTAGCGTTTAATCCCAATTTTAGCCGTGATTTAGTACTTTTGCTCAATTCTATCCGTGAATCAGCGATGTTTCTCCAAGCCCCGTACTACATCAGCGGGAGTTATGCGATTTCAGCGTTAAGCGTCTTGAGCATTTACAGCGGAAAACGCCTGTAGTATTCTATCTTTGCTCTTTCGATGAAAATCGCACGCGACCGCTACAAACGCTGAACCCGCTCTAGCCGCTAAAATCGCGCTGCTCCCGCCTCACGTAGGTCACAGGGTCACTTTTAGCTTATGAATTTGCGCTATCCTCAATTTTAGTCGCGGATTTGCCCAAAGACCTACACACGGGCGTTTTTTCTCACTTTTGGCCTGGAATTTGTATCAGAAACCACGAATTGACGCATTTTATTAATTTTAGATATAAGAATGAGCGCCCTTTCGCAATTATAGCTAAGAATATCGGCGTTTCTTAAAGCTTTTAGCCGCGCGTTTACCCCAACAACATCAGATTAGCGTGCGCCTTCTCAATTTTTAGCGGCAAGGACAATCAGAGAAACTGGCCATCAGCGTTTTTTCTCAACTTGAGGCGTAGACTTACCCTTAAGCTTGCTGAAAGAAAAGAACTGCCCACTTGGATTTCGATAGGATACTCTGGAGTCGAGAAAAATCGTAAAAAAACCAGCGACAAGGCAAAAAAGTGCGATTTTCGGTGCCGACGACACCTTATGGAGGCGTTTTTAGCTGGTCTGGTAAAAATGGACCAGAAGTTCGCCTACTCTCCCTCCGCGAATTTGGCAAAAATGGTCAAAATTTAAAATCAGACGGAACCACGTATCTCTGGAATATTTAGCCACAAAAATTGGTGTGGCCACCTGCAAATTTGTTCTATTCTCCTGATCGGTTGGAATGAAAATCATCGAAAGGAGCCAAATCGCTGCCCCATCGGATACCAAATTCTTCTTTTCACGATTCTACATCCTGAGCTAAGACTTTTAAAACGTTGTAAACGTCATATCTGGAAGAAGTTTGATTTCGGACCATGGTGTATATTATAGGATGATCTCGACCGCAAATGTGAGGTATGTTTTCACTTAATTTTTTTTTTGTCACACTTATCCTCTTCCACTCTGTATAACAAATCCGTGGCTTAGCATTTTTAATGAATAGGCAACCCTTATAATTATAATTGTTCGCTCTTACTGTCAATAGTGTGACTTGTCGAAACTTAATTTGGACAGGCAGGAGGATGAGTTGACTGACGCCTCAGAAACTCGTCCAAGACCTTTTATTTAGATATAGGAATGTTAATTTTGACTGAAATCCGGAACAGCATTTTCTTTACGTACCAGGAACTGGACAATATCCACTAACAATAAGGTCCTGTCCTGCGTGAGCGGGAATCGCTGCAATTTCAGCGATTTTTGCAGTGCGAGAGATTTAAGCGAGAAACGCTTATGGAGCAAATCATTGCGTTACTATGTAATGTGTGGGACCACGTAGTATCATTTTTACTCGAGAAAGTGAAACAAAAGTTCAGAACATATGAATAGCCTGACACTCTACAAACGCTAAAATCGCGAGATTACCGCTCACGTAGGACACGGGGTAAGACGTTTTGGGACGAAACATAAATGTAATTACAAAATAGTAAGTAATAACCGTCTGCCCCTGGAGAACTAGGCACTGATTTCTACCAGTAAATAACAGGCAAAGAACAGTTTTAGTACCGGTACGCAGTGAACGATATTAGTGTGATCGGAGAGAACAATTGATTAGATTAACTCGAGATTACGAAATCACTATTCCCCTCCACTCTTGTTTGGTCTTCTCTTTAATCCAAGTAGGTACCTGTGGAAGCTCAATACATGATATTTGTCCTCGGAGAAATAACTCGAAATAAAACTAAGAAGGAGGCCTTCTGACCCCTCCCGTACACACTGCCACGTCTATACCGTTGAGGCGGCTATTCTTTCTGATGTCGCATTTTTCTCTCTCGGGTGAAGTTTTTGGGGAAAAATTAAAAACAAAATGCATGTCGCATTCAAGATTTTACGCTGCTTTGTGCTAAAAGGATTTTTTCATCAAAAACGTATTTGTTTTAAATTTTGAATATAAAATTTCCGGGTTACACTGATTTGAAAAATCAGCGACCCAATTTCCGCAAATTCTGTGCCATCACCGGGTAAAAGTATTTTCACAAAAACTAAATCCGTCAATTTTTGCAGCCGCAAAAGGTAAAATGGATTCGGCCATCTTCCCTCTCTCTTGCTCACTTGTCGTCCTCATTAGCCTTAAAGGGTTGTTACAATGGGAACGTCACTAGTGGTGGGTGGGTCGGTCCTTTTCCCAGAGCTCTGCTACAACCTCATTGAAATCGTTTCGGCGCCACTACTGAGCAATACATTATTTAATTGGTACGGTGCAATTATTTAAAAAAACGTTTCTTTCTTTGTACTTGCTGTGATATATAGGTAATTCTTCTTTTTTTATTTATGCATATTGTTTTAATATTGTTAATTCCAATACATAGTTATTTATATGAAATTGGTAAATTATGTGATAGATTGTAACCGACTGTGATAAGAGATACTCGGGATGAAGAGGAATTTTTCTTTCATTGCTTGATGTTCCTCATCGAGATTTTTTTGACTTTTTACTTCCATGTTCCCTACGGGAATGGAAGTGTGGTGTTCGTGAAAAAAATCGAATCCGAGCTGACATCACATTCATAATGTACAACCTCAAAAAAGTGGTTTTTGGCATGCCGTCGGTCTGACGGTCTGTCGCTTTTTTTTTCGATAAATTGCATGAAAATTAAAACCTGGCTATTTCTTAATATGAGAAGCACAAATCTGACCTTTGTTTTGAGAAAAAACCATTTATCGGACATGTTCTCCCCGTACCGAAATGTCGTTTTTTTTCTGTTGGAAAAAAATTTGCCTGGTAATTTGTGTGTGTTTTGTCTGTACTCCTTGGAAATTGTTAATGGTGTTTTCTTTTCTTGTTTATTAATAAAAAGATGTGCCTGAAGAGGTCGACGTAGTTGAGTCGACGAAACGTTGCAAAAGAGTGAAGTAGTTTCGGAAAAAATTTTTTGTTTGCCTTTGCCCGTAAATAGTCGATAGCTTAGATACTGTTCTATTTAAAAAAACGGCCCAACCTCAACATCCAAAGTGAAAGTTTCCTTCAACGCCAAATTGTTCCTCGCAAGCCACATATTGATTGGTAAAAAGTTCCACCATTTGGAGCTGTTGTTTTGGGTGGGAGGGGGTAATAAGTTATTAAATTCTTATTTTGTTCCAGTATTTCTCAAATATTTCGAAATCTTTGAGGTTTATCGTAAAAATGAGCATTTACAAAAATAATCTTCATCAAATTGCCCACAAAAATGATCCCTGAGATAATCTTACTTGAGTGAACGGTTCGAGAGTTACGGCGGGTGTAGTAGTAATAATTTTTTCGTAATTCGACGTCTTTTGTCTAAAAAACTGGCATAACGAAACTTTTTGTTTTTTTCATGATTCAGTTTTGTAAAATCAAATTGCAATTGAAGTGGATGGTAGAATGATAATAATATGCTCTTCATGGGAAAACAACCTACCCCTCCTTCACAATGGGCGCTACTTTTGAAGGGATAATAGGCTTTCTTTCATATGCCTATAGGCCATAAACACAGAGTGGATCCGTATTACTGTGACACAAAATTTTGGGTGAAACTATGTCTAAATCCGAGTACAACGCCTTTTCCGGACGGGTCCTATCGAGATCCATTCAAGATTTATGATTTTTTTTTTTTTTTTAATTAAAGGAAATTACGGCAATTGCTTTGAAAAATCCCAGATTTCTCGGCTTACATTGCACTTGATCCAAATGTTGATGACATTTTCAGAAACTACGAACAATTTCGGTTAAGATAGAGGCCATTTCATTGCTTGATCGTCAAATCCTAAAAATCTGGCCTTTTGTCGTAGATTCACGTAAATTCCACCATAAGTACGCTTTCCAAAAGATTGCTGTGCCCAAACGGCTTTCTCCACAGACTTGCGATGCATCACAAAAACGTCCCCATATTATCAGCTTTTTTTATGGTGTATTCACATACCATGATACCACTGACGTTTCTCGACGAATATCATGAGCAATTGTGATCCAAATAACCGTCCCATAAATTATAAACATTTGCCGTCCCTCAAAAGCCATGTATATGACAGAGTCATTAAAGATGGCAGGTCTACCGAAAGACCGGTGGGCCTAATTATTGCACCGGTCATTTTGACAGTACTTTTCTTCATAAAATGGACGATGGGATATTCAGTAACAGTAAACTTTCCAGGTCTTTAATTGATAAATAGACGGTCAATATCATTAGATTACAATCGATTTCACAGGCCGTTTATTTAAAAAATGACCGTGGAAGAATTATGGGTTCGGTTATTTCAACCGTCTTCCCAAAATTGTTAGGACGCTGCTCAAGAATTGTGATCACGGTGAGACGCACCACTTGGTGACGCCTGAACCATGCCTGCACTTCATAGTCTTATTTATATCTATTGACAGAAAAAACAAACAAAAAACCAATAACAATTAAGAGAGTCAACGTCGTCAGAAGGTGGTTTTAAAGCGCGTTCTTACCCACTTGAAGGAATTTCTCTGCCGCCAAGTCGGAGAGCCATGATTTGATGCGCCGCGCCGCCCAAAAGGTTTGAGATCAAGGCAGAACTCCTTCTCTCTAGGGAAGAGTAGGTACTGAAGACGCCGGGCTCATAACCTGACGTTCTCTCTAGTGATGCACGAGACCGAGACGAGACTTGAGTGGTCTCGGTCTCGCTCATGAAAAGTCGGTCTCGGTCTCGATCATGAAAAGTCGGTCTCGTCTCGGTCTCGTCTCGAAAAGTTAAAGGCGCGAATTCAAAGTATGTGTGATATTAGTGACGAGTGATCCTATTCTCGCCTCAATGATTACATATGACGACGATAGATGAATTTATACTTTGCTTTCCTTCCTTGGTGGCTCGTGGCACGAAGGGAGATAAGTGATACACTACTGATTAATGACCAAAGAGCTTTGTAATTGCCCCAAAATAGAATTGTGCCTTTAAAACAATCGTCACACTGAGAAAGGGGAACAGTTGGGAATTCAACGAGATCAACTCAAAATCTCGGACATGCCAACTCATTTAGTTCAAGCAAGAGACTTCCCTTCCCAGACACGACGAGGCAGAGGTGCACAATCCCCCCCTCATACATCAGACCCTCCTTCGACTGGCAATGTTAGTTTAAAAAAAAAAAAAAAAAAAAAAAAAAATTGAAAGCCGGTGTCGAGTTTGATGGTAGTGGCCCAGGGAAGTTTCCAACGCAAAATTAGGGTTCCCTTGCACGGAGTAGCCTGGCCGCGGCAACCAGTTGGCTGCTGTGCAGTTGGGCTTGTCCTAGTGGCTGCCCCAGCCTGGAAATCTTTGCTGCCTAGTGCGCGGGCAACCATAGGTTGCATTGTATTTCACCGGCCCCCCGGGAACCCTAACCCATTTTTTTATTACGATACCTAGGCATGAAGGAGCTTTTAACGAACGAGGCACGATGTTTGTGACACGAGACAAAGTCGAGTGCCATCATCGGTAGAGTTTGTAGTGCGATTATACGCCTCAGGATCGTACGCTTTTTTTACCTTCGGTCGTTCAAAGCCTTTTAAAGCCAATTAGGTTCATAATTATTAAATTTAAGGGTCCCGTAAAGTCTCCCATTTGCCACAAAACTTCATTCCAGAGAAATAAAAAAGAAGAAACAAAAGAAGCGCGTAAGATGAAAGCGGGCTTCCCTGCCTCAATTCTTCTACCAACTCACCAACATAATCAACTGACTTTGACCTTTTTGGGTTATAATTTTTACGGTTCCACTCATCCTTTACCCATCATTCATCGTGCTTAAAGACCTACTTTACACACGCCGTGTGGTAAAGAGTTAACTCATTTGCCGTGAACTCTGCTCAAACACTTGTTTAAGAATGATCTTAGGAATAATAGATTATACGCCTAGGCAAGAAAGCGATTTTTTCGAGGCCGAAAGAAAAATTTTGACGGGCGAGGCGTAGCCCCCCCCCCCCAAATCCCCAAAATCACTTTTTTGACGCGGTGTGTACAGTATTTTTTTATTAAAACATGGGCTGATTCACGGCGCTAAAGTGAAAGTTTTATCCCCTAGGCTCTAAAATAATCAGTTGTTTTAAAAAAAATAGTATCTTACATATAACGAGACACGCAAGTGCCATTTTACTTGCGACTACAGTAAAACCTCGTTAATACACCCCTCGGTAGTACGACGTCCCGCGTAGTGCAACGTTTTTCTCCGGCCCCTAGGACTTGTAGGCATTTTAACATTGAAAATATCCCGCTTAAAGCACCTCCGCTTAGTACACCGTCCCGCGTAATACGACGAATTCTCAATGCCCTCGGAAAGAAAATCCCGGGTAATACGTCGGTATCGGTGGTCTCTAAATACATCATAGTCACGCCGATGACATCTATTGACTGTCAGGTGAGGTGTGTGAGTAAACTTCAGCCCCACGATCAAGGTGTGATCACAAGAAGTTGGTGCAACTTACTTTACCAACATGAGATTAACGTCCCCCGAAACTAACGTCCTGGATGCGATCCATTATGTTTCGAGTGCCTGGGATGAAATTAAACAGGAAGTTATCACGAATTGTTTTCGAAGAGCCTACTTTGGGCATGAGAATGACGATACACTTCCAAATCCTGCCGAGCTGTTAGATATCGAATTTGAGGAGCGGTATACCCTGGCTACAATTGGTAGACAACGAGTTGCCAACTACACACCGAGATTCTCGATATGGCGGACTTCATCAAGAAGGCCACACGTGAGGACGTACCTGATGATAATGAGCACGATGACAGAGGAGAAGATTCGCCGTCATTTCCAACACTCACGAGCGTTTCTGAATCCGTCACTGGAGTTTTCTCCAGTTTCTTACACGGAATCCCGCGTATAACACTGAAACGGTGTTATAAGCGGGATTCCTTGTACTACACCGTCCTGCTTAGTCCCATTTCCATGCCCCCGTCACCGGTGTATTAACGAGGTTTTACTGTACGTTGTTTGGCTGGCGAGGCAAAGCCGAGTCGGCTAAATGAATACGAGCAAGTGAATTGAGGTATGCACGATATTTTTCGCGAGACAAGTGAAATAATAGTATATTTCACAACAACACTGGGAAAAAAGAGTCGGTTCCGGAACTCGGTTGAAACAGTATTCTCGGTTGAAACAGTAGTTTCAACCGTTAAACTTAACCGTGAAAAATAAACGTCATTCTGTTAAAGACGGCTCCAACAGTTATTTGTTCGGTTAAGAGTGCAAACAACCGTCAAAAAGACTCTTTTACCGTGTATTTAACAGACTTTTCTGCACTTTCACGTGCTTAACCGTACAAACAAAGTCGGTTGAGCTGAAAACTTGTCGCCCAGCCGGTGTGAATAACGGTAAAACCGAGGTGAATGACCGTGTAACCGAGTTTAATAACGGTAAAACCGAGTTGAATGATGGTAAAACAGAATTCAATGACGGTGAAATCGAGCTGAATGACGGTAAAACCGAGTTGAACGACCGTATTACCGACCTGAATGAAGGTAAAATAGAGTTGGACGACGGTAAAACCGAGTTAAATGACGGTGAAATCAAGTTGGAATGATGGAGAAACCGAGTTGAATGACGGTGAAACCGAGTTGAGCGACCATGTTACCGAGTTGAATGACGGTAAAGCCGAGTTGAACGGTCGTGTTACCGAGATGAATGACGGTAAAACCGAGCGAAGTGACGGTAAAGCAGAATTCAATGACGGTGAAGTCGAGTTGAATGACGGTGAAACCGAGTTGAGCGACCATGTCACCGAGTTGAATGACGGTAAAGCCGAGTTGAACGGTCGTGTTACCGAGATGAATGACGGTAAAACCGAGCGTAGTGACGGTAAAGCAGAATTCAATGATGGTGAAATCGAGTTGAATATGGCGATGTAACAGAGTTTAATGACGGCGTTACCGAGTTTAGTAACTGTAAAGCAGAGTTGAATGACGGTGAACTCGGCTCCATGGCCACTAATATCAAATGTACTGACGTTGTACTGTGTAGGCGGACGATAAAACCGATGAAACGAAATTTTCATTTTCTAAAACTTCCGGATCTTGCAACTTTCGCAAATTGCCCTGGGTCCCAGGTCACAATCAAAGAAAGCGGGATATTTTTCGATGAAGAACACACACAAAAAATGTAAATCGAATCAAACTCAATGCTCCCATCGGTAGCCTAGTATTTATTTTTGTTTAATGAAAGCATTCAGATACATATAGATATAACATTACCCAAGAGGTCCCCTCCCCCATTTCATCATCCTATAAAACTCTCCTGTTCTGGCAGTCTTAGACAAGCAGTTTTTAACCGACTTCACGCACTCGTAACTAGATGCAACAACTAAGTAGACGGTTCAGTAAGGCAACCCTTAACCGTCAAAATTCTGTTGATTCAGGGTGCTCTATCGGTTGAAGCACTCCCTCTCTTTGTTTTTAGCGGCATTTGCAGAAAACGCGCAAGGTCTGTCTTCCTCACTGCTCCCAGTAACTTCGCACCTCTCATTATTTAGTCCTCGCCTGCTGAAGTTGTTTCAGTCACTGTAGTCAGTGAAAGAGTTTTTTTTTTTTTTTTTTTTTTTTTTCGTGAAGTGATTTGAGTCGTGTTGAAACAAGAACTTGTGACTCCGAAATGGATGAAGATGTTAAAACTCTTTTGCAAGAATGGAAGCTGAGCGACTACACGATTGAATGACGGTGAAACCGAGTTGAGCGACCATGTTACCGAGTTGAATGTCGGTAAAGCCGAGTTGAGCGGTCGTGTTACCGAGATGAATGACGGTAAAACCGAGCGAAGTGACGGTAAAGCAGAATTCAATGACGGTGAATTGAAATGACGGTGGTGAATTTTCTACTTATTGTTTTGTACTATCTTTGAAAATATTTCGTGTTTCTTCTTTCACGACTTCTTCGCATGTGAACTAAAATTTACGTTCATCCCATTTCCAATTTTAATCTTTTTTGACCAATAACAGAATTTCAGAACACTCACTTTCACGGTAACTCAAAATTTTTTTTAGGGTCTCAAACGGGCCACAAGAAAGGCTGAACCGAGCGTCGAGAGAAATCAGGATTTGAAATGGAAATTTAATCTGCGGTTTACCTCTGACGCTCGGCTCAACCATTTTTTGCGGCAAATTTGGCCGTAAAGAATCAGTAAGGCTAACCGTGAAAAGTGGAAGCACGTACCGAGAAAGTCGGTGACAAATTACCGTTTGTACCACAGTAGAAACGGTATATTCTACCGTATGCCGACGGTAGTATATACCGTTATTTCACGGTTGACACCAGACTCAAGACGGTACCTCTTAACCGAGGTGAGACACCTGTTTTAACTGTGATATAACGGTATATTCCACCGTATGCCAACGGTAGCATGTACCGTTATGTCACGGTTGACACCAGACTCAAGACGGTGTTTCTTAACCGAGTAGAGATACCTGTTTTACTGTTGAGTAACCGTTGATGCAACCTTCATGACAGTAGAATTTTACCGTTTTTTTTCTGCTGATGCTACCGTATAATATCCAAAATTCGGTTCGCCACTACTGTAAACACACTGTTGGACTAACCGCCTGACACGGCTGTGATTACCGAGTATACGGTCAGCTTTCACCGATGTTAGACAGTTGCTGTAACAGACAAGGGAGTTGTGGGTCGGAAGAATCTACCGTAAAGTAACGGTTAGAGTTAACCGTCTAGTGACGGTTCACTCAACAGATATGTCTCAACTGACTGGGATCATGTGCTTAACCGTGTTTGTGGCTTGACCGTCAGACTCGGTTGCAAACATTTTACCGACAACATGCGTTAACCGAGTCAAGACGTGCATTCAACCGTATCAAGCCTGTCGGTTGACATTACAGACTCGTGACGGTTGCAAACATTTTACCGAGATTTCTCGGTTAAAATTAACCGAGAAAGTGCCTCTTTTTTTCCCCAGTGAAGTGAGGGAAGTGGAGTTTTACCTGCGAGTTGTTTTTGGCTCACGAGGCGGGGCCGAGTGAACTAAAAACAACTAGCAGAGGGAAAGCTTCTTTCTCACGAGTTGTGGATATTATTTTTCGCACCACCAACAGGTTTAATTGTCTTTCCTGCAAGTGTTCGGAGGCAAGGGTAAGCTAATTGAATACAGAAATTTTTTTCACTTTCCTTCACTAGTTAGTGAAAGCCTTCCTGTTTCCTTCGCTTGCGAGGTAAAATGTGAAATTATTGGCATTCTGCCTTAATTTGCTTCACTAGTGAGTGAAAAAAAAAAAAAAAAAATACTTTTTTCACCTAGCTCATCTTTTCAAGTAAAAATCAACTTCCCTGTTGAGGTACCTGGCGAAGGGGAAGTATCACTTCCCTCCGTGATCGTGCGAAAACCATCATGTATAATTCGTGAAAGAAGAAGAAATATGCCTGTTTCCAACGATAATGTTACAAAAAGTAAAATTTTCCCCATTATTTTATGTCATTTTGTGCGTTGGGGGGGGGGGATGTCCTCCCCTCGGATCCACCACATCCCGAAGGCCCATAACACAATAGCCGTCTCGGCATGAAACAAGGTCATTTCATTGTTAAAATGTTCTGTATTCATAAATTTTTTTTTTTTTTTTTTTTTTTTCTTCATGCTTCGAGACCAGTCTCGGTCTCGTCTCAAAAATAGCGGTCTCGTCTCGGTCTCGGCTCGAGACCAGAAAACTTGGTCTCGGTCTCGCACCAGAAATGATGGTCTCGTCTAGGTCTCGTGCATCACTAGTTCTCTCGCAAAACATGCAGCGACTGAGATTTAGGATTTGAAATAAACCACGAAATAAATGGTTCGTCACCTCCTTAATTACTTATACATACCAACTTTTTTTTTGTCTTTGCTTCCCATGCCTCCCATTTGTCCTCGTCTTATATCATCTTCATTACACGACATCATATTTATAGTTTTGCCAACAAAATTATTGTCTTGAATGTTCCACAACCACAGGGCTGTTTGATTTTGTATTAGATAGCCTATAAAATCATAAGAAATCCTCTGTGAAAAAGGGTTAATGAAGGAACCTATAAATAAAGTATTGCATACATAATTATACCCTACATCTGAAACGCTGAATCTTTGTAAAGAAGGGACGGTTGACTGATAAGTCTCATGTCGCACTTTGTATCGAATTGAACTGAATCCACATTACAAAACACGAACTGGCAAAACTGTGTTATAGAACTCGGAGACACAATATCTTACTTAGCGGAGCTTCGTCAACGAAATGACCGTCAGATCCCTGATGCACAGTCACTTCAAACGGTCGCGCCGTCTTCTAAATTGTGTCCACCGTCTTTTAAATTATTCCCACCGTTCACGTCTCTAATTTTCCTGCATGCACCCGTCGTCGCACCTCCGGCCTACAAACTCTTAGTCAACATATTCCCACCGTCCTTTAAATTATATCCACCGCCTTTTATTGAGTTCACCGTCTTTAGATTGTACCCACCGGCTCTTGAATCATTACAACTCGCACTAAATAAACTCAACCGTCTTTATATACGAGTAATTCACTCGCTTCTCGCACTATTGCCCAAAAACTGCAAGAATATTCCAGGCGATGGTACTGCCTCTCAAATCTTTTTCAGTATATTCTAATATTTGTCATGAAGGGTATTGAAAATCTCCTTTATGTCTACTCACGATTTTTTGGCCCAGAATAATTCTTCCGGCTCTATGAAAAACAATAAATTATTATACTTTCCATGCACGGCTAGATTAAATGCGGACCGGTTACATTTATAAAATCTAGGGCATATAGTTTAAGAAGCGGTCCTTGACTCATATACAATAAGAACGGTGGAGTTATAATTCCGGCTAGTTTCATTTTAGGCATCGGCTAAATTTTATGTTGACGGTAACATTCATCACAGTGGTTGAACTTCGACCGGCACCGTTTATTTTTTCACCGTTCTTTTTGAAAATTTTTTTTTTTCTTTTTTTTTAACCTCCACTATCCAAGAGCAGGGGCGTGGCACACGCCCCAGGCACGGAATCCTAAGTGGATTATTATGCCGCTGTTGGATCGGTTGATCTAGTCTAGAGTCCCTCCCCAAGTAGCACAGTAATATTTTCTCAATATTTATTCAATATTGTTACATTATAACAATATTGGTAATGTAAATTAAATATTGAAAAAATGTTTTTTTGTTAATGGAATCTTAATGTTTCGACACAAATATTTTTCCAATGTTCAATTTATATTTATAATATAATATTTTTTCACCACTTCACAATAATCATTTATCCAATATTTTTTGGTTATGGTTAATCCAACATTAGTTTTACATTATTTTTACAACATGAAATTCATATTGGTCGAGTAATGCTTAAAATGAGTAGAAGTACGAGCATTTTTTAAATGTTGCTTTCCAATTTAGCACAAAATATTCGGTTTAAAACCAATTCCAAAACCAACTGGTTATAAAATCAACGATGTCTCGTGAAGACGAGAATCTTTAGGTCTTTAACCGTTATGGGAAATTAAATTAGGTGATTTTTTTTGTGACTGTTCAGTGCATTTTCCAGAATTATTGTGTTAACCTTTTATTGGTGCTTTTCAGGTGGCAAGTGGGAGAAATAGGGCCTGTCTCTCTTTTTCTTTTTTCTGTAACTTCGCTTTAAAGAGAACTTAAATTTTAAAAATGCGAAATGGGTCCCATTTCGATGGTGGAAAATAATAATTATGATATGTGCGACTACGACTCATTCTCAGTACGTAAAACTAATCGCGAAGAAAAAAACAGCAAAATGAAATGGGCAGTGGTTTTGTTTTTACTCTGGCCGACCACAAGCTGACACGATAGAGGGAAGGGGAACAACGAAGGTCAAAGTTGTGCCCACGCCATGCGCGTTCGTACAAGTTGTGGCGTGTTTAGAACGAGAAAAGACCTTGAGTCCGTATTATTTGCTTGCTACTGGCAGTGTCAGTACTGATGGCCTTCGCGTGAGCGTAAGCGATTTTCAAAACAGTTATGGGTGGAATTTCCCTACAACAATGGGTGAGTACTAATAATTCGCATAATTCTTATACTGCCTTCCTGAGCTATTAATAGTAAAATGTCGTTCGTTTTCAACAGCGGGACCACCCAATATATCTATTCAATATTGTGCCACAATATTTTTTGTATACTTTTCTTGGCATATTTTATCAGTGTTTGTGGCGCAATATTTTCTATACATGAGGAATTATTCTTGATAAAACATTATTAATGTTCATTGAAATAATGTTATTTAAATGGGACATTCAACATATTTTTTCAATATTCTAGAAAAACGTTTAAGAAATATTATGTCATTGAATTTTGCTACTTGGATCTCACCGTATGAGGTTGAGGAGGTCCTCAGCTAGTGTCTCGCTGGCCGGAACATATCAGGCGTGTGAAGCCCGAAAATGTTGATCCTGCGAAGATAGCTCTCTCCCATCGGGAAGGGACACGAGATAAGAGTTGGGTTATATTACCTCCAAATTCTAACTTGGTGGGCCACTGACTGTGGTATCGTTATCGTAATGGAAATGCATAGCCGGTATTGCTGTTTTTCTATTATTTCGCGTAAATTTTGGGTTTTTCTCATATTTGGAGATCGGTGGGCATTCGCCGGAGTTAATAAATCGCTTTTTAAAAATGTGTCGCTGAGTGCTTAAATTTTAGAAATCGTGTAACTGTAACGCTACATCCTAGTGGTTTTTAGGCCTTTACAGTCGTAGATATCTCCATTATTTTCGAGAATTCCTAGCAAATCGCTCTGTGTGGCCTCGGGTTAACTCTCTCTGCGTAACTACTTATTAAAAATATCTCACGATTGTATTTATTTATTGATTGCTTCGAACTTTTTTGTCAAAATCCCTCTAACAAGGTATCCTCCTTCTAACATATTTCTAATAATAAGCATGCAATGACTCCTGAATTCCTTGTACGAATCGTTACTCAAGGATCCGTTATGTTTATGTCCGAAGCATACGAAGGCCATTCCAGTGAAAAAATTATCGCTGAAAATTGCAGCATCCTTGATCAACTAATTCCGGGAGACTTACTGCTGGGCGATCGTGGTTTTCACATACATGATCAGGTCAACCGTCACATGGCTGAAGTTTATGTACCTCCTTTCACCAAGGGGGTAAACCAATTAAACCCTATAGACGTGGAAAAGTGTCAAGTTGCAGAAATCACATCATGCTTATTTACCTTACCGGTGACAACAATGAGATTGTTCATTATGACGGGTCCGATGGATTTTACGAACCCCGATTTGAAATTGGATTAGGACTCCAAGGTTTTGTAGCTCTTGAATTGCTCCATCGTATAAGCACTCACACCGAAGACCAAATAATTGACGAAGTCCATGTTACAGGAGGAAAGTGACGTGCATCCGAGGAGTAATCATCAATTCTTTGAACAAAAATTTGAAAATTGCAATTACCCCACGATCTCCGATCAAACTTGTAATGGCCTTGTTGAGCCCTATTCAGGGGAAATAATCTGAAAGTTTCCTTTATCGAATTAGCCATCTTAAGCGTAGAGCCCTTTCAAGCACAGACCCCCAATATCTATCAAATAACTCTGCCTTAATTTTAAGCCTTAAGCTTCCATTATAAGGTCTTTGAATAAGGCCGGTTGCCCACTAGAAGCGTTTTCGAGTGGCGCTACAACGAGCGTACATCTCAAAGCCTTAAATTGAATTGACTGCAGCTAAGCCTGCAGTGGACGATGTCACATCCAATTTGAGCCTTTGGGATGAACGCTCGTTGTAGCGTCGCTCGAAAACGCTTCCAGTGGAAGACAGATCCAAGGCCCCTGAATACGAACGAATAGGGAAAAAACAAATTCAATCAACAATAATTCAATAAATAAGGAGCTTACAATCTTGGTGGTCGACACCAAGTGCAGTTATTTTGGCATGGTAACGCTCTCGGAGAGCATCGACAAGGCTTTCAGCGTATGAGCTTAGCTTTGTGGTGTCCATTTCACTTCAAAATAATTATATAAAGTCACAGGAGGGAACTTCATAATAAGAAAAATTACTTTTTCTTAAAATTCTCTATACGAAGACACAGCAAGCTGCCCACCAAATTAGAATTTTCACTCTTATCAGTGAAGGTTAGGTATTCGTGTCCGCTCCCGATGGAGTAAAAAAAACGCTGCGAATTATCGAACAATGCGGCGTTTCCTTTGCGCCGGGTCTTTTTCAAAGGACAATAGAGCAAATTTTATCAGGAATTGATGGAGTTGCCAATTACATAGATGACATCGTAATTACAGGTTCCACCCAAGCCGAACACTTTTCACGCTTGAGAGAGGTTCTTAATCGTCTTAAGTCTGCTGGACTACGAGTACAACTTAGCAAGTGTAAATGGTTCCAGAACGAAATAACATACATGGTCATCGCGTTAACAAGTGGGGCATCAAACCTACAAAAGAACACTTGGAAGCGATCACCGATATGCCGGATCCTAAAAATGCAAAACAATTGAGGGCATTTTTAGGCTCTGTAAATTACTACAGCCGTTTTGTTCAAAATTTGCAATCACTCTGCAGTCCATTACACGGTCTTCTTCTCATGGGGTTCTTTATTAATAGATTGTTAAAAGAGCTTTTTTACTATTATTTATATGACTGATTTTAATTATTAAGCTGATTTTAATAATGACTTATTGATTTCACTGGTGTTTCCCCCTCCCCCTCCCACTGTATTTATATCCCGTTGCTTATAGTCCTTTATTTTGTATTAAGACCGTCTTGTGTGGTAGTTGTGTCTTTTGGCCTCAGGATGAGATGCTATAGCCTATTTTGCGCGCTGGGAACAATGCGCTGCTGTAAAATGCACTCTAAAACAGGGAACGCAAGATAATCACACGAATAGATTTGTTTATTCTACATCATATACACGTATTTTAGTTCTTTGCCTTTTTGTACTATGTACTTCTCACCGTCGAATAATCACAAATCGTCACAGCCGCAGCCGTCCTCTCTATGTGGACACACCACAGTTACATCTCTTGTTGAAGTTTTACCCATGCGCATTAGATTTACCCTCCATCAATTCTTATGAGAGTTTGTCCAATGAACCTCATTTTATTCTTCAAATAAAATGCGGTAAATACCGTATTTTTTTTTTCTTTGGCAAAATCTAAACGCAAGCCCTAAAGCCCGAACTATTTTTTAATTTTGCTAATTTATGTTAAATATTTTGGCGTTTGATAACAAAACAAAATCAGTTAATCAGCGACTGACTTCACTTAACACTTAATTGGCACATGTTAGTTTTTTCTTGAATAGGTCTTTGAACGGACATGGTGAATTATAATTGTGTTAAAATGGATGGAACATTACGTTATATGTACCAGTTCTGGCTTTCGATTATTATTTTTAAATGCTTTTAGTTTCAATGTTCAAGACTGTACTTGAGCAATTAGCTATAATTAATCAGAGATTGAGATGTGACACTTTTCACTTTGAAGAAGTGAGTGGCTGAGTCGTAAGAAATATTGAAACGATAACCGAAGTAACGGTGTCTACCCTGAACATAAAAAATTTTGAACTATAACCAGTAAAATGATTTACGATTTTTTAGACTAAATTTTTTTTTTCCTTTGGTCCACACGGTCGAAATTAAATATTATAATAATTTAAGTCATAAGGATACATGGAAGTAAGATTCAATTAATTTAACATTTAAAAAGTAGTGAGGAGGGGAGGAGGTTTAATATGGCTCTCACGTAAGTAAGTTACGCATTTCAATATCTGTAAAATGTCACGTGATCTCGAAGAGTTTGGTGGGGCTTGGCTGAAGACGAGCTTGGTACAGCTGCAGACGCCGCCGGTGCACCACCAAACTCCTCTTCCTAGGGTCAGTGATGATTGACGCACACGTACAGAGGTCTGTATAGAATGACCGGCTCTGAACGCACTGTCGATCCGTCGTATACTTGTCCAAGCAGAAATTCGGGGCCGACGTACATTCCACCTTCGACGTGTCCGCTCGCAACTCCTGTTGTTATACGAGTAATTTATTGGAATTAATTTTGTTGAGGTTAACTATCAATAATGACTGTTATTACAGACCGTAGTGAACGACCGTCTGTTCCTTTGAATTGGGTATTCTAAAAGGCACCGTTGCAACTGTAATGGGAAAATGCATAGTCAGATCCTCCCCAGATTTTTCAAACTCCAAACCGACCTGCAATTTAGTTTGTTTGTTTAAGGTATCTAGAGCCTAATGAATCACTTTAAAACATCCCTTACTTTAAGGACGTAGTATATTTGAAGTAGCCTGCAGAGTCCCACCAAGGAAGGCGGTGTGACTGGTAGGACCAGATTCTGGTCAGAATCCCATTTCGAATGTGTGTTTGGCTTAATCGAGTCGCCTTTATGTTCGAGTACGAGGTGCTCAGTCTCTTTTGTTACACCGAGAACGCCTCGTTCAATGAAGTACTCCACGTACTAAACACGAATCAAACTATTTAAGCAGGGAAACCAAGCAGGAGCGTAGCCAGCCCTGGATCCATGGGGGGGGGGGGGGCAGACGATGACGGATGTTCTATAGAGACCCAAGCAAATAAAGAAATGGTAGTTCATTAAATCGCCAAATTCTTCCCCAGAAAATGAGTTTTCACAAAAAGAGCCGAAGTTCATCAACAACTAGCATCTCCGATCGGAAGCTATCGTTTTAGCCTTTTATTCCTGTTTTTCTGTCCAAAACCTGGCAATGTTTTCCCCGGAAATCGATACTTTGTAGGAAAGGCTTGGCACTCAAATACTGGATGGGCCGACTTTTGCATCAACGTCTTGTTTGAGAGACGTACAAATCGAATATTTTCTAACTCAAAAAGTCAAAACTGTCGTTTTGTAACCCCAAAACTGAAGATTTCACTCTGTAACTCAATATTTCACTTCAAAACTGACGATTTTACGACAAAACCAATGTTGTTACCTCTAAACTGAAGATTTCACAGCACAACTGCCTATTTGATCCCTCAAGTCGCGATTTTACTAAAAAAACGTACGATTTCCCCCCCCCCTCCTTCCAAATAGAAGATTCACTACAAAAATTGCGGTTTTAACCGAAAACTTTTCTGTTTCATTGAAAAATGAATATTTTTTCACACCCGAAACGACGATTTCCCCCAAAATTGGATATTTTACTCCAAAACTGACAATTTTACACTGTAAAACAAGTTATCCCCCAAAGCGGATGATTTTAGGCCAAAAAAGGACGACTCTGCCTTGAAAACCAGTGATTTCACGCCAGAGGTGACTTGTTGCCTTAATCTGATCTGATAATTGCCTAATCTAAACAGAGAATATAATTTTTACGTTTGACTAAATTATGGTACCTATTTTTCAAATTTGTGCTACGAGCTTGTCTCTAGGAACGCGTGAATTGGCGTTTTCACAGTAATTAGCGTTTTTCTTAATTTTTTACGCGAATCAGGACTTTTTCTCAATTTCAGCCGCGAATAGTTTCTTACTTTTATCCGCGAATTATCGAATTTTTTCATGTTGCACCGAGAATTGACGTTTTTCACTATTTTAACCTGCAAATGAGTGCTTTTTTGAACTTTAGCCGCGAATTACTCATTTTCACTATTCTAACTGCTAATGAGTGCTTTATCTCAATTTTTACCAGAGGAAATATAGCGACGAGTTTTCACAGTTTTAGCCGCGAATTATTTCTCAATTTCAGGCAATAATC
Organism: Corythucha ciliata; assembly: GCA_038030265.1. Taxonomy (NCBI): domain Eukaryota; kingdom Metazoa; phylum Arthropoda; class Insecta; order Hemiptera; family Tingidae; genus Corythucha; species Corythucha ciliata. Next base: position 65,082,178 of record CM075942.1, on the reverse strand, counting down.
ACTGCTTTTGCTCAATTTGAGCCGCGTTTCCCAACTTGATCCGCGAATTAGCGTTTTTGTCACGCACGCGTGCACTATTGCGTTTTTCGCCCGTTCTCGAATTAGCACTTTATCTTAAATTTCGTTGGGAATAGGGCTGATTCAGATTCAGTCACGTATCAGCAGGTTTTCTCAAATACACCCCTGAATTAGAGTTTTTTTATCAATTTCAGCCGCGAAATATTTCCTGGTTTCAAAATATTTCGGTCGCGAAGTACCGCATTCACTCAGTTTCAGCCGAATCGGTCGATCTCCTCAAATTGTTCCGCGCATTAGCACGCCTTCTCAATTTTCTCTCCGGGGTTAGCTCATTTTCTGTATATTAGCAGCGAAGTTGCCTTCAGATACTCCGGAGCCTTAAGGTCCGCCCAGGTTGCCTTAAGAAAGTATAGGTATTTTTATGAATTTTAGCGGCTAATGAGCCCAGATTCTCAGCATTATAGCCATATTGAACGCTTTAGAATCCCTATTTTTTTATCTATAAGCTTTGGGGGCACCCTACGTCTCTGAAGTATAGGGCCCACCAGGGCGGTTCACTCCTGTCACCACCACGTCGCGGTACGCTTCTGGGTTTGAGACATGAAGTGATTTATGAGTCCCTCGAACCACGCTCAACCGATAAAATACAGCCTGACACGCAACTGAGTGGCCACCAGCGCTCACTCGAATCCATGACCGGGCCATGACCTCATCAAACGCTATAATTGTTTGGCCAAAATATTCCTCGTCCCAAGTGAAGCGAACTCAACCTATACGAATGGAGGAGGAAAGGCATAGCCTCTCATGTCCAGCCGCTGGAACTTCTGACATGTCTTTGGACGCGACGAACCCAATAATATCTGCGCGTTCAACCTCGGTTCCGCCTTATCTTTTAACCTCTTTGCGACATGTTTCTTAGGGGCAATTGAGAAATGTCCAATGGACACATGGACCACGTCCGTTTCAAACAGAAACACTTTAAAAATATAAACATTCAGCCTAAAAACCGTCCCTGGGCAATTTCTGGCAACAAATTGGCAAAACCGCGATTTTAGAGGTTTCTCGACACAGGGAGTCCAAAAATCGAGACGAATTTCCGATCAGATGGACGGTTGAAGTGATTCTCACTGTGATGCCACATTTTTTGACCACTTGTATTGCTCACGTTCGCGATTGGTCAGTTTGGCCATTCTTTGCACGCGAATGGTCTATTTTTTTGCACTTTTCAGGGCAGAAATAATCTTTTAAGGGCGCGAATAGTCACTTTAACCGTTTAATTTGTAACACGAATATGTTCCGTCAAGCCAAAGGCGCGAATGGCCAGTATTGGCAATTTTTGCCAGAGGAAATATAGCGACGAGTTTTCACAGTTTTAGCCGCGAATTATTTCTCAATTTCAGGCAATAATCACTGCTTTTGCTCAATTTGAGCCGCGTTTCCCAACTTGATCCGCGAATTATCGTTTTTGTCACGCACGCGTGCACTATTGCGTTTTCCGCCCGTTCTCGAATTAGCACTTTATCTTAAATTTCGTTGGGAATAGGGCTGATTCAGATTCAGTCACGTATCAGCAGGTTTTCTCAAATACACCCCTGAATTAGAGTTTTTTTCTCAATTTCAGCCGCGAAATATTTCCTGGTTTCAAAATATTTCGGTCGCGAAGTACCGCATTCACTCAGTTTCAGCCGAATCGGTCGATCTCCTCAAATTGTTCCGCGCATTAGCACGCCTTCTCAATTTTCTCTCCGGGGTTAGCTCATTTTCTGTATATTAGCAGCGAAGTTGCCTTCAGATACTCCGAGCCTTAAGGTCCGCCCAGGTTGCCTTAAGAAAGTATAGGTATTTTTATGAATTTTAGCGGCTAATGAGCCCAGATTCTCAGCATTATAGCCATATTGAACGCTTTAGAATCCCTATTTTTTTATCTATAAGCTTTGGGGGCACCCTACCTCTCTGAAGTATAGGGCCCACCAGGGCGGTTCACTCCTGTCACCACCACGTCGCAGTACGCTACTGGGTTTGAGACATGACGTGATTTATGAGTCCCTCGAACCACGCTCAACCGATAAAATACAGCCTGACACGCAACTGAGTGGCCACCAGCGCTCACTCGAATCCATGACCGGGCCATGACCTCATCAAACGCTATAATTGTTTGGCCAAAATATTCCTCGTCCCAAGTGAAGCGAACTCAACCTATACGAATGGAGGAGGAAAGGCATAGCCTCTCATGTCCAGCCGCTGGAACTTCTGACATGTCTTTGGACGCGACGAACCCAATAATATCTGCGCGTTCAACCTCGGTTCCGCCTTATCTTTTAACCTCTTTGCGACATGTTTCTTAGGGGCAATTGAGAAATGTCCAATGGACACATAGACCACGTCCGTTTCAAACAGAAACACTTTAAAAATATAAACATTCAGCCTAAAAACCGTCCCTGAGCAATTTCTGGCAACAAATTGGCAAAACCGCGATTTTAGAGGTTTCTCGACACAGGGAGTCAAAAATCGAGACGAATTTCCGATCAGATGGACGGTTGAAGTGATTCTCACTGTGATGCCACAGTTTTTGACCACTTGTATTGCTCACGTTCGCGATTGGTCAGTTTGGCCATTCTTTGCACGCGAATGATCTATTTTTTTTGCACTTTTCAGGGCAGAAATAATCTTTTAAGGGCGCGAATAGTCACTTTAACCGTTTTATTTGTAACACGAATATGTTCCGTCAAGCCAAAGGCGCGAATGGCCAGTATTGGCAATTTTTGCCCGGAGCACGAATTGTCAGTTTGGCCATTTTCAAGGCTGCAAGAATCGTCAGGCTAGCCATTTTTAGGGCGCTTGATGTCCGTTTAGCTTTTTTTAAAGCGAGAGCCACACATTCAGTCATTTTCAAGGTGCTAGTACAGTCAGTTTTACCACTTTGGGGTGCTATTACCTTTAGTTTAGGCGTTTTTATGGTGGGCACAGCCATAGTTTAGCCATTTTTAACAGAGCGAAACAGAGAATTTCCCAAGCAATGAAAGTTGAGACAATTGTCGATCAGAAGAATATCAATGAAAGAGTTCTCACAGTGACCCCTCTGTTTTTAACTTATCCTACACCCGAACTATCCCGCGGACAGGCCTACGAAGGCAAAGGAAGAATCTCGATGCTTGTGGACCTTTCTGGGCAGCTCAGGGGCTCGAAATAATGCCGCATAAAGGATCCAAGTACGCTGTTTATTAAGACGCCGTGGCAACCACGCCGCTTTTATTTTTACCAACCGCTCGTACTAGTGACCCTGGAGTCGATAAAACCGGCTGAAAACCAACGGCTATGACGTGAAACATTCATTCCCGGACAGTTTAAGGTGCTTTATTTTTCGGTTAAACGTGGTTCGGGGGGTCTGCCTCAAACCAGAACCTTTGACCCTAAAATTAGAGAAGGTAATAATCCCTCGTTAGTGTTTGGGAGGTGGTTTTGATGATGTTTTTGCGCAAGAGACCTCGCGACTCATAGATCCGCCAGTGTCCTTTAACTGTCCATATAAATAAATATTTCGCGTCACGGTCGTTCAGCTGATTTTCTCGACTCCAGGGCCGCACGAGCGCTCGGCGGGGGGGGGGGGGATCCCAAAAGTATGATTGCCACATTAGTGTTCTAAACTGTGTCCAAGGATCCCTCCTGGCTGCATTTTTTCGAAGATGGTTCGGTCCATCAGACTTGGGACTATAAAGCCTCTGAGCTGCCCAGCGAGCATCGAGACTCTTCCGTGGACTTCGCGGCTGTCCACGGCAAAAGTCGAGCGGACCCTAAAAACGTACGGAAGCGGTTAAAAAAGAGGGCAACCCCCCCCCCCACCACCACAATTAGCACTATTTTTCAACTGAAGCGTTTTTCCCAATTTTAGAAACAAATTAGCGCTTTGTCTCAATTTTAACCACAAATTAGCAACTTTTCTCGATCATGAATTAGCGTTTTTCTCTGTTTTAGCCTCGAATTAGTGATTTTCCGTAATGAGGAAGTAACACATTTTCCAAAATCATGCTGCCGTGATAACTTAGATACCAAACCTCATGAAAACACGATCAGTTCAAATAAAATCAGGCCCTATATTTTTTTATTAATTTTTAAAACTATTGGGTTGCGGGACCCATTTGAAATAGGCTAGATAGACTGATGACGTAATAACAGCATTCGCATGACCTTCACAATAGCTTCTCACAAATCAAACAATAGGACTTAAGAGAATGGGAAGGACAAGAAGGGGAAAGACATGATAACAGCCATGATGAGGTGGGTTGGGAGGGGTCACAACCCCTTAACTACGCCACAAGTCACAGACCGGCCGTTTAAGGTAACAAAAAAAAAATTGGCAAGTTTTATTATTTCGCTATAAATAGAAATCAATCATTTAGCCACTTATTTTATTCCAATTTATTCAATTCCTAGTCATGTTTAGTCATTTTATTTCGAAAAAAAATGTTTCCAGCGATTTTTATTTTTTATGTTACTTCCTCATTATACTTTGTTTTTGTACTTTATATTTTAATTTGTGCCTTAAATTAGCGCTTTTCTCGATTTCAGCCAAGAAGTTGACTTCAGAAGCCGCAAATTGGCGGTTTTCTCTATATCCCTTATCGCCATACTCGTCGTACCACCCGCAGTTATGGGACACCCTAGCTGGTGGATATCAATGCGGTGTGGTGCAATGGGGGGGAGGGCTCCCGTTTCTGCTACGATTTCTGCTCTGCTAAACCTCATTGAAACTGCTACGGCGCCACAATTTTCCCTCAAAACTGGATATTTGACTTCAAAACTGACAATATCACAGTAAAACTAGCGTTTGTCCGTAAACAGACGATTTTACGTCAAGCCTATCGGGTTATTGAAAAATGACGATTTCAACAACAAAAACAGACGATTTCAACAAAAAAACTGACGATTTCAAGACAACACTGAAAATTTCACTGCAATAACAGGGGATTTTACCGTAAAACTAATTTTGCCAGTTTTCCCCTCAAAAAGAACATTTTTCCCTGAAACTGGAGGTTTTACCTCAAAGCCGGCAGTTGTATCACAAAACTAACGAGTTTAAACCTAAAATTGAAGTTTTTACCCTAAAACTATCTACTAAAAACTGATATTTTTCACTGCAAAATTGGCGATTTCACCTTGAAAACAAATTTAGTGCTGGGTTCTCCTCGAATCTGGTGATTTTAGCACAAAATGGCTATTTAATCGCGATTTAGGATTCAAAGTTTCGTTTATCCCTAAGCTAAACTTTTGAGCCTATACCCAAATCATAATTTAGCATTTTGCGTACAAAAACGTTTAAACCCTTAACAATAACGCCTAAACGGACATTGTCGACCCGGCGTTTAAGCGCAAAAATGGCGATTTTAGCACAGAAATGGAGATTTTAGCAGGCTCTAAAATTGTGATTTTTGCTAAAAACTGGAAATTTTACCACTAAGGTGGGTATTTTAGGTTTTTTTGTTCTGAGATGAAAAATCTGAACATCTGGTAGTATCAGATGTGTGAAAACGATATTTTAGGGCACAAAAACCGCGAAATTAGTCTTTGAATTATGTCACCCTAGCGAAATTCGTTTTCTGAACAACAAATATCCTCGAATTTCATTTTTTTTATGTGAGCGTCGACGAAACGAAATGTGGTTATCCTGAAGGATTTATACTTTCAGAACGTACATCTAGGGGTGGGCAGCTGCCCCCACTAAATCGAGCGCTTTCGAGTCTAGGGGATGGTGTAGCTGCCTATCCCTGCCCCCCCCCCTATCTGGCTACGCCCATGGAACCAAGTGTATAGACGATTGCGCCGGGTTGAGGCCTGTCAAAAGAGCACCTACCTGAACCAGTTTAATAATAACTCGAACTTCTTCTTCACCCTGGTTGTCAACGTCAGTCCTCAGCCTTATGGACTCCCCAGAAACATAGGCAGATCTTTCCAATTCGGATCTTCAATTCAATAGAATCATTCACATCGTTTCCATTCTTAAAGGTTTCATATTGTACCACATTTTACCTTAAAACAACTGGACCACGTTGACAACACAAGCAGCAGGTCGTTTTCTTGTCTTCGCCAATCATTGGTTTCTATACGGCGACAAGATATGAAATTAAACTTTTAAAACCCATTATTAAAATATGACGAGTAGTACCAAGTATTGTTCGTCCATGCAGTCAATGTGAGGTCCAATAATTGTAAAATATTTCATGCCCTGAGGCGGTGAGCAGTAAGGAATATCAACCGTTACCTGGATAATGAAGCGTAATAAATTTGAGGCAAAATAAAATTTATGACAGGCGAATTAGGACCTTTATGTAGTATCTTATGTAGCCAGGCTTGCTTTCGAAAGAACATGGAAGAGCGCTTTCTGGAAGATGAAATTTGAAGGGAAAATGATGTTGACCTCTAGGAAGTATAGCGATATTCCCTTCAATTTTGTCTATAACATAAATAAGCTAACATAGCGTGAAATCGACGACAATAAATGAGTGGTCAATATACCATGCCCCCAAATCACAGCACGATCGTCTATGATGTACTGGTCGTCCCTCAGAGTCCTTCTGTCACCACTCACAACGACTTTCCACTCAGCATGAGCTTTACCCCTTAGCATTACGCGGACAGCTGAAATTTACCCCCAGGAATATGCATTTTTGAGGTTAAATATCCATATATTTTTTGAACTCACATTTCAGCTTAAAATTCTCGACGGTATTTAGTAGAACGTGACCTTGTAGGACTTCACCCGCATAGTACATTTCACGTTCGAGCCGAATGTCAAACTCCCTGATATAATCCATGGTCATACAAATTTTCTAAAAAAAAAAAAAACACGATTTATTTTACGGATACATCCGCTTCATCGCTTCACCTCTCTGTTTGACATAAAGTACAACGAGAGAGAGAGAAAAAAAGGGCGACGGAGTTAGAGGAAAATAACGAAAAATAAAGAACAAAATTAAAGTTTGTGGGGTCGCAAGTTGAGGAGATCCACCCTGAAGGTCGATATTTGAAAATACGCAAGCGCTGATCCGCCGCTACCTAACAAAACACCCTTATACGATATCCCTACGCGGTTTAGTATTCATTTCGTATTCTTTTCCTTTTATTTTTTTTCTTCTTTCTTTCATTATTTTTCTTACTTTATTAGAAAAATAGTATTTCTCAAACGTCCATGGTAAACCGAGCATATATTACCAATTTGTCTTTATTTTCTCCTTCTTCGTCTTCTTACTCGTGACACCCTTTCACATCCCTTCATCGCTAAAAATTACGTAGTCGGAAAGGTTTCCAAGTATACATGCCTTGGAAATCAATCAATCACAGTTGACGTCATTTAACCCTTCACATAAAAGACCCTAGAAAGACCAATTTCAGAAGAACCCTCGTAATTTTTTTCTTCACAACGTCTATTATGTGAATGAAGAGGGTATTGAATAGACTTGAAGTAGGTGCAAGGCTTATTCTTCTACATCAACGAACAAAATAAATTACTTAACGGATAGCGAATGTTTTTTTTATAACAAATTATAAATTTATTGTTTATTTTTATGTACGATACGAATAATTTATTCATGATGAGAGCAAACGTTGAAAGAGGCGGGGCAAGGGGAGACAATTTGTGCCTATTATTAAAGTACAAGGTTTCGGAGGTTGTGCCTCAATTTTTAATGATTTTGGATAAAATTTTAAATGACAAATTTAACAACATACTCGAATGATAATTCATATTAATTATGTCTTGTGTGTAGCAGGGGTGGCCAACCCAGGGCCCGAAGGCCAAGAAGTGGGCCGCTGAGCCTTTCACAATGGCCCGCCCCGTGTCCTTCAGTGGTAAATTATCATTTTTAATGTTGGATTTTGGTGTCCCTCTGATTTTTGTGCAAATGGAAAACGCTAAAATTCGCGCCTCCTCGTGGGCGGCTAATCCTCCACTAAGTGCCCACTTAATCCGGATTAAATTGAAAATAACGCTAATTTGGGGCTGAAATTGAGATAAATGGCTAATTCACGGCTAAAATTGTTGAGAAAAAATAACTGATTCACGCAATGGCGTAGGTAGGAATTTATCCTGGGGGGGGGATCAGTTTGAAATCTCGTAAGGTTGAGGGGAGGGGGTAATTTCACATTTTAGTCATCATTCCACCCAGCCACTACACTCTTGAATCTGGACATCTTGCTGGACTCATCACAGCCTCAATCTCTCAGTTAGGGGCGATTTTTGGACTCTACCCGCAAATTAGCGCTTTTTTATGGCCGAGTGGATCGTTCTTCTCAATTTCAGCCGCAGATTAGCGGTTTTGCCCCACCCCCTCCCATAACCACGAATTCGCGCATTTTCTCAACTTTAGCAGCAAAGTATCGTTTTTATCCCGTGAGAGATGTTTCTTAATTATCCACGAGTCTTGGCGTTTTCCTCAATTTTAGCAGCATGTTACCGATTTTTTAAATTTTTTTACCAGGGGATTACCACTTTTCTGTATTAGCTGGAAATTAACGTTTTTCTTTAAGTGTTTTCCACAATATTAGCCGCAAAATAGGGGGACATTTCACGAATTAGGATTTTTTTGGTTCACCATACGCAATGAATGAGCGATTTTTCTCAGTTTACACGCGAATTAGCGGTTTCTTCGCCTATTGCCATAAATTGGCGATTTTTTTTCAATTTCAGCCTGAAAAGATGCCTTCAGAATCCGCAAATTAGCGCATATTCAGTTTTTGGCAAAAATTACAATTTTTCTCAATTTAAACCACGAATCAGCGCTTTTTAAAAATTGTAGCGGCGACGCATCGTAGCGTTTCAAACCTGTGCATTGGCGAATTGTCTCAATTTCAATCACAAATTGGCGTTTGGCGCAATTTTAGCTGTAAATTGGCGATTTTTTCCATTTTTAGCCGCAAATTAGCAATTGTCTCCATTTTTAGGCTTAAAATTAACCTTTCTCTTAATTTTGACCTGGCTGATTAGTATTTTATTTTTTAAATATAACCCGCAAATTAGCGGCTTTTCAACACCGCATTAGCAAAACTATATAACTTTTATAGAAATAGATTATTGCTTCTTTTCAGTTCTAGCCGTGAATTAGCGTATTTTTCAACATTATACTATAGCCATGCATGAATTTGCCATTTTTCTGAATTGTATCCACATGAATGCCATCAGAAGGTGCAAATTTAAATTATAAACGTATTTTTTTTTTTCAAACCTTTTTCAAACCAAAAAATTAACATCTGTCCATCTATTTCTGTCAAAAAATCATCATTTATAAATTATAAATTTCACGACACTTAATTCGAGAATTAGTGGTGTTTCTCAATTTTAGCAGCGAACTTTCGCTTTTTCTGAATTTTAGCAGCGTGGTAGCGTCTCCAACCCGTGCATTACCTACCGAATTTTGTCAAGTTTTGCCAAGAATTGGCGTTTGACTCAATTTAAGCTGCAAATTAGCAAATTTTTTCATTTTTAACTGAGAATTAGCACTTTTCCCCAATTTGAACTGAAAATTAACGTTTTTCTTAATTTTAGCTGCGCTAATTGGTGATTTTTTTCAATTTTTGCCGCTAATCAGTGATTTTCTTCATTTTGTATTCGCGAATTAATGTTTTTTCCACAACTTTATATCTGCAAATTGCAAATTAGCGATTTTTCCCAATTTTAGCTGTGAAATAGCGTTTCGTGCTAATTTTGCGGCCATTCAGCATCCTATTCCTTTTTTCATACGCGAATGGGCGATTTTACGCCATTTCAGTTGTGAATTTGCCATTTTCGTCCAATTTTAACCTGAAAGCGTCTTTTATTTGTCAGTATTATAGCGTGTTTTCTCACCTTAAACCTAGGGGTTTGCCCAAATATATTATTTTTGCGTTGATTTCCACAATTTATTCGAAGAATGGCTTCCATGTACCGCTAATCAGCGATTTTTTCTTAATTTTAGTCTGGAAGTTGCATTGCGAGACCAGGAATCAGCGCTTTTTAGCAGCTATAGCCACGATTATTGCCGATTTTTGTCTGATAGAGGGTCCGGGGCAAACCCCTCCCCCCGGTACCTCGGTACACTACTGCGTTGGGTCTGAAGTCCAAGGAAAAAGCTGGACGTACTCGGACCTTTTCGGGCTGCTTTAAGTCCATCTGCTACACCTAATTTCAACGTGAAACGCTCATTTTTGCCGATTATACGGGGCACTTCGTTATGGAACCAGTGCTCCTTCGTTCGTATACTTGTAGCTCTGGGGGGGGGGGGGTCTATCCCCCATATCCCCCCCGTACCTACGCCCCTGGATTCACGTACAGGAGCGAGAATAAGTGCTGAATCACGGAGAAAATTAAGAAAAATACATACATAGCTAATTCGCGAGGTAAAACGTTACTTCTCGGCTAAAATTGAGAAAAAGCTCTAAAACCGCGGATAAATTGTAAAAACAAAGAACAAAAAAATACAGTAATCCACGGCTAAAAATACGAAAAAATGAATTCTTGGCTTATTCAGAATGCAAGTTCGTGGCTCAATCTGAAAAATGCTTATTCATGACCAAAAGTGAAAAAAACGCTAATCCGCGGGGAAAATTAAGAAAAAGTGATAATTCACTAATAAAATTCGGGAAAATTAGTCTTTTGCGCCTAACATCACGTATTCACGGCCAAAGTGGAGAATAAGTTGTAAAAAAAAAACAAAAAAAAACCGCAACTTAGAGGCTGGAAGTATGGAAACGACAATTTTCATCTTCTTAAGGCAAGTTCGTGGCTCAAACTGCGAAAAAACGCTAATCCATAGTTCAAAGCGAAACAAATCCCTAATTCGCAGCTAAAAGTAAGAAAAGTTGCTCATTCTTGGACGAAATTGAGAAAAAATCGCTAATTAGCGGCTGAAATCAACAAAAACACGAATTCACTTCGTGTTACGAATTCAAAATTCGTATACCTAATTTGCTAATTCACTGCTAAAATGGTGAAAAATTGCTAATTCGCGGCTGAAATGGAGAAAAATTGGTAATCTCTCGATAAAATTGAGAAGAAGCGCTGAAGTAAAGAAATCGCTAATTCGCGGAATAAATGGAGAAAACGTCAATTCGCGGTTTCTGAAGGTAACTTCGTGCCAGAAAGTGAAAAAAAAATCGCTAGGCCGCGGCCAAACTTCAAAAAAAGCGTTAGGTAGTTCGCGGCGAAAATTGGGGGAACTCTAAATCGTTGATGAAACGTAGAAACATACATAGTTTGCGTCTAAAATGAGGAATAACGATAATTAGCGGCTAAAATCAAGAAGTTCAAAATTCAGATAAATCGCTAATTCACGGCTAAAATGGTCAATAATCGTTAAAATGACAAGAAATCGCTGATTGACGGCTAAAATAGAGAAAAATGGCTAATTCTTCGATGAAATTGATAAGTAGCGGTGAAGTAAAGCCGGATACTCACATGCGGTACTTGCCAAACTGACGAGCAACACATTTTTGAAATTCTCAGCTGGTTGGATTGTTGGGATTGAATATTTTGCAAGTTACTTGGCAAGTACCGCACGTGTGTATCCGGCTTAAGGAAAACGCTAATTCGCGGATTTAATAGAGTAAACGTCAATTTGCGGCTTCTGATGGTAACTTCGTGCCAGAAAGTGAAGAAAATCGCTAACCCGCGGCCAAATTTCAGAAAAAGCTTTAGGTGATTCGCGATGAAAATTGGGAGAACTCTAATTCGTTAATGAGACGTAAAAAATCCATAATTGGTCTCTAAAAGGAGTAAAAACACTAATTTGTGGCTAAAATGAAGAAAAATGACTAATTGGGGGGGGGGGGGTACTTTGAGAAAATTTGTTAATTCTCGGAAAATTGAGAAACACTGCAAAATTCAAATAAATCGCTAGTCCCCGGCTAAAATGATGAAAAATCGCTGAAATATCCAATTCGCGGCTAAAAAGGGGAAAATCGGTAATTCACCGATAAAATTGAGAAGAAGCGCTAATTCGTATCGTGGTTAAAATGAAGAAAACGCCCAGTGCCGCCTTTAAGGGGGGGGGTGCCGTATCCTAAGGGGCGCGTCTAGCAAAATGCGGGAGAGGGGGGAAGGCGGACGAGACAAAATGACCTAAGAAGCACATTTTATTTATTAATATTAATAAGTATAAAGATTTTAAAACTATAAAATTCGGCATAAATTAGTTAAATAAAGGAGCGTTTGGATTGCTAGAAATCTATAGCACCGACAGAAGCCAGGAAGCACTGGAGAATTAATACACAACAAATAATTAGCAAATTAATTAGCAATTCTTTTCAGTTTTGTCCGCGAATTAGGATATTGTTCCAATTTTACCCGATTATTAGCGCTTTTTCCAATTTCATTAGTGAATTAGTGATTTTTTCAATTTTATATCAGTTATTTGTAGCGATTTTCTCAATTTTCCCCGTGAATTAGCGTTTGTCCCAAGTTTAGCTGCTATACATTCTTTTATCAGTCGTTTTAGAGCTTTTCGCAAAATTAGCTACGAATTAGCGGCTTTTCTCTTTTGTATCCGCGAATGGGCAATTTTTTATCATTTCAGTTGCCAATTTTGCCATAGAGTGGCATATCTATTCACCGTGAATTTTAGTCTGGAAGTTTGATCGAGATACCGTGAATGAACGCGTTGTTCACAGTTTTAGCCACAAATATGAGCGCTTTTTTCAAAACGTTTTGCTGCAAACGTGCCCCAAGAACAGCATATTAGTGCGGCTTTCTCATCTATATCCGCTTAAGGACCTAAAACAACTGGGGATCAGCTTAATTTCTCTATTTTAGCCGCGAAGTTACCCCCGAAAAGCGCGATTTCTCTCAATGTGATACTTCAGAATAGCGATTTTGTGGGATAAATCCAATATTCTGCTACACCCGATCCGACCTGGGTCAGATGGACCGAAAATTGTCGAAAGGAGCCAATATCGCTATGCCAGACCGGAAAAATCCTCATTTTTCCATCTTTAAGCTTTTCGGTGGCACCCTCTTATAAAAGGGCCCGAAGTGGTTCGCCCACGTCGCTCCTACACGCAACTGATTCACAGAAAGAAGTGAGAAAAAGCGCTAAATTACGGCTAAAATTAAGAAAAAAAACTTCGTGGCTAAAGTTTCTTGAAGCTTCCGCGGATGACGTGTAGAAATAGCGCTAATTAGAAGAAGGCTATAGAAAGCAAGTTCGAGGCTCTAACTAAGAAAAAGCGCTAATTCATGGCTAAAAGCGAAAAAATCGCTAATTCACAGCTAAAATTAAGAATAATTGCTAATTTATGCAATGATAAAATTCGATCGTTTGAGGCTAAAATCAGGATAAATGCTAATTCGCTGCAAAAATTCAGAAAAATCGCTAATTTACAGCAAACATGAGAAAAAAACTCCTACTCCGCGGTCAAAAAAGAGAAAAATCGCTAATGCGATAGAATTGAGAAGAAAGCGCTGAAGTGTATAAAAAATGCTAATTCGCGGTTTTAAAATGGAGAAAAAGCCAAATCGCGGCTTATTCTGAACGGTGGCTTTATAGGGGCGCAGGTGAAAAATTAGCCCGGGGTGCCAAATGTCTAAGGCCGGCACTGAAAACGCCCATTGCGACTTCTGAAGGTAACTTCGCGGCTGAAATGGAACAAAATCTCTAATCGACGGCTAAATGAGGATAATGCGCTAATTCGCGGATAAAATTCAGAAAAAGCGTTAATTCGCCGAGAAAACTGGGAAACAAAACTCTCATTGATGGCTCGCTAGGAGGCTAAAATGATGTGAAACGCTAATTCACGGCTGATATCATGAAAAATGGCTATTTATGGGATTAAATTGAGAAAATTTTCTATATCACAGAAATAAATTGAGTTAACGGCAAGTCGTAGTTTCCGGAGACAACTTCTTGTCTACAGTTAGAAAACATAGCGCTAATTCACGGGTAAAATAGCTCATTAGTGGCTCAAAGCAGAAAAAACACAAATTCATTGCAAGAAAACCCGTAAACCGCTAATTCACTGCTGAAACGGAGGTAAATCGCTAATTCGCCGCTAAAATGGAGACAAATCACTAGTTCACCGATGAAATCGAGAAGTGATGAAGTGTAACGGGGTTCTGGATGGTCAGAGAAAAGGCAAGGATTGTTCGAGGGTGATGAAAAGATGATATTCGCAAACGGTAAAATTTATTGAAACGACGAACGATAATGGACAATAATAGCGAATGGCAAGGGGAAGTTTTATTTACAATAATTACAGGCTTTATTTATTTATTTGTCAGATCAAACCCGCGGGGGAGAGAGACGGCTTCGGCCGGATTGAATGAGTATGGCACCCGTGAATAAGGAAAAGATACGAGAAGGATGCCTCACTCACCAGTGTTCATCCTGATAGGACGAAGACGTTGTACCAACTGGTTCAAAAAACTGCTCCAAGTGAAGCTCTCCTCCAGCTCATTCAGTGGCGTAGGTAGGAATGTGTCCTAGGGGGGGATCGGATTGAAATCTCGTGGCTTCGAGGGAAGGGGGTAATTTCACATTTTAGCCATCATTCCACCCAGCCTGCGCACTCTTGAATCTAACGGACATCTTTCTGGCCCCATCATAGCCTTGCCCGAGATCAAAATTACTATTAATCCCTTGATTCATCCAGACATTCCAGAATTTTGTTTTCGATGAATCGTTTGAGTAGAGTAGAAGCTAGTCTGCTATAGCCTCACGAAGTTCTCCCGGATGCAGAACGACGAAGTCGATGATACGAGTACAAAAGCAAACGCACACTTCCCAATTTAAGGGACAGTGGTAGCCACTCTATGATGTTGGGAAGGAAACAACGTACGTTGGTCAATTGAGCATATCTCCACGGGACTCATACTTTCGGCTCAAATCGAAATACTCAGAAAAAATGACCCTAAAAGTCTCTCAGTTGGGCGATTTTTAGAGGAAACGGCAAAAATTTAGAAATGGATGAAACCTCGTATGGTGGGGTCACTGGCGGACCTACACCTATCGGGGTCCAATCGCGGAAATCTCCAAGAGGCCCCTGAGTCTCTCTGTATGAACAAGACATATAATTTTAACTTAGCCTTTTCCTTATTTTAGCCACGAATTACAGCTATTTCACCCTTTCTATCCGCCAATTAGCGCTTTATGACCAGTTTAAGCCGAGAATTTATCAATTTTAGCCATGAATGAGTGCTTTTTGTCAACTTCACTCGCAAACCAGCGCCTATTTTCTCAATGTTCGCCGCGTTTATCGTTCTTCTCAATTTCAGCCGCGGATTAGCAGTTTTGTCCCCCCCCCTCCCATAACCATGAATTTGCGCATTTTCTCAACCTTAGCAGCAAAGTAGCGTTTTTATCTCGTGAGCGATTTTCTTAATTTTCCACGAGTTTTGGAGCTTTCCTCAATTTTAGCAGCAAATTAGCGATTTTTTCAATTTTCTTAGCAGGGACTTAGCACTTTTCTCAGTTTTAGCAGAAAATTATAGTTTTTCTCAAGTGTCTTCCTCAATACTAGCCGCGAAACAGAGGGTTTTTCACAAATTAGGATTTTTTTGGTTCACCATATGCTATGCATGAGCGATTTTTCTCAGTTTTACCCGCGCATTAGCAGTTTTTTCGCCGATTGCCATGAATTCGCGCTTTTTCTCAATTTCTGCCTCAAAAGTTGCATTGAGAAGCCGCCAGACTAATTAGCGCCGTATTAGCAATTTAATATTACTTTTAGGTATAGCTTATTGCTTCTTCTCAGTTCTAGGCCGTGAATCAGCGTTGTTTTTATTGTAACTATCTTTATTTTTAAAGATTTTATTTTCAAACAGAAAACCAAAAAACAATAATCGTATGATCTCAACAGGAAGAAAATAAGTAATGGAGATCATAATATCAACACTCCCCCTGAATGGGTTGGTATGGTTCGACACAACCCATTCCTAGTACTTCGCGTAATCGTGTGTGTTTTTGGAAGCCCAGTGGTTTTGTGAATATATCAGCCAGATTGCTGCTGGTTGATACGTAGTTCAGCGTCAGAGTGCCATCAGCTATTGCGTCTCGGATGTTGAATAGTTTTAGGTCGATATGTTTGTTTCTGTCACTGGTAGTTTGTGTTTCGGCAATCTTCTTGGCTGATAAGTTGTCCATCCATATGACTTTCACATCTTCTTCGTTCATCTCGTTTATTTCGTTTATTTCGCAAAGAAAATTGTGCAGCCAAGCCCTCTCTTTATCGCACTCACACAGCGCGATGAATTCAGCTTCGGCTGTGGCTTAGAGCAATGCACCTCTGTTTTCTTGATGCCCAAGACACTGCTCCCCCTGCGACGCAGATTACGTAGCCGCTGTAGGATTTACGATCAGTCTTGTCGCTTCCCCAATCAGAGTCCGAGTAAATTTGGATCGAATCGTTTTCTTTCTTCGTATATTCAATCCCGAAATCTACCGTTCCCTTCAAGTATCTTAAGACGTGTTTTACAGCTGACCAATGTTCGCTGCTCGGATTTGATGAGAGCTGACTCAAATAAGACGTTGCAAAAGCTATGTCGGGCCGTGTGTTTGTAGCCAGGTACATCAATCCTCCCAATGTTTTTTTATATTTGTTTTTAAGTTCGTCGTCAGCTTCTGAAGTATTTTTTGTCAAGCTCGGATTCATTTCTAAAGGTGTAGACGCCGTTTTACAGTTAGTCATTCCTGCATCTTCCAACAATTTGAGTGTGTAGTCCGATTGGGTAAGTTTCAGTCTGTTTTCTCGTTTTAGAACGTTGATTGAGAGTAATCGTTGTACTCTTCCCAAATCGTGGATTTTGAATCGTTTGCTGAGATTTATTTTCATTTTCTTTATTTCACTGTCCTCGCCGTGTAAAGCTAGATCGTCGATATATGTCGTGATTATTAAATTTCTTTTCTTGTTTATGTAAACACAAGGATCTGCTTGACAATGCTTTAGTCCTTGTTGAATAAAAAAATGATTCAGTTCTTCGTTCCACAAAAGACCAGCCTCGTGCAGTCCATACAGTCCTTTATTAAGTTTACAGACGAATGACCGTTTGTATTTCTCGGTTTCAACCTCTTCTGGAATTTCGATGTAGGTATCTCGATCAGTTTTTGCATTCAAGTAAGCTGATCCGATGTCAACGTGTTCGATTGAGAGCCATACGAATTCTCATCGTTTTTCTCATTACGACTGGGGCAAAAACGTTGTCGTAGTCTTCGTGTTTGAGCTGATGATTACCAAGTACAACAAGTCTAGCTTTGTAGCGGATGATTTCGCCCTTCTCGTTCCTTTTTCGTTTGAAGATCCACATAGTTTTTAGTACGCGTTGATTTGGGGGTCGTTTGACAACATCCCAAGTGTTGTTTTCGTGTAAATTATTAAGTTCCTCGTTGATTGCTTGATGCCATTCGTATTTTTCGTTACTCAATGGTTGCTTCCTTGTAGGTTCGTGGTTCGATATTGTCGCGGACTTGTTTTGCAAGATCCCCGCATCGTTGTGGTAGCCTGATTTCGCGTCCGTAACGTGTTCTTCCGTGTCCAGCGTCGTCTATGTTTGCGTCTTCATGGTTGTCTCTTCATTTTGCATTCCCTGCAGACGTCAAATTTGGAAAAATTGTTTTTTATACGGTATATGCGCTCAAGTTTCTTCATTAATTGATCGTTGGGATGTCCAAGTCGTTTGTGCCAAAGATTTGGTTCGCCTGTCATCACCGAGTAGCTTTTTGAGGTCGTTTCGTCAGCACAGCATAAGTTATTTTTCTTGTTCCCAATTAGAATAACGTCATTATTTTTGTCGTATACGTGTAGTTTTGACTCGTCAATGGTGCAGTGTGATCCGTCGGTGCACAGCCTCGATAAAGAAATTAAATTCGTCTTTAAGTTGTTTACATGAAGTACGTCGTCCAGTGTCATGTTTTTGCCGCCGCTTTTATTGCTCCAATTAATATTGGCATGGCCTCGCAAATCGGAGTAGATGTTTTTGCCGTTCGCACATGTAATTTCCGTTCTGAATCGTGTAGCTTTCGTGAGTTTCTTGATGTCATTAACCATGTGGTCCGTCGCACCACTGTCGATTACCCATGTTGCTTGATTTTTATCGTTAGTTAAACAAGCATTTGCGCATAAATTTGTCGTTGATTCTTTCTCATAACTTTGGTTTCTTGGTTGTCGTAGATTCAGGTGGTCACCGTACTTGTCACAGTAACGTCCGATGTGTCCGAAATTGTTGCATCTAAAACATTTAACGTATTTTCGTTCCTTGGTAGGTGTCGTCCTTAAAGGTTTTTCATCTTCTTCTGTTTTTGGTGGTTGTCGTTTGCTCTTGGCGAATATTCGTGTGTTGGTGTTAAAAGTCTTCGTTCGTTCTTGAATTTCGTTGCATAAACATTTGTTCTTCATCAATCAGTCGCGATGTGATGTTTTCTAATTTGTTATTGTCGCCTTGAAGATTGATACTTCTAATGATTCCGTCGTACTCAGCCGGTAATCCAATTAATATTAATCCGATGTGAATGTTATCGTCCAGGGATAGGCCGTACTGCTTGAGATTTCGTCTTTTTTCGTTTTTCGTTCGCACGTAGTTTTTAATGGTTTCGTTCCATGATTTTTTGTCATTTACGTAATCCCTCAAAATCGCAATTCCGTGGTATTTGTCCGTTTTTTCGTGAGCTTTCTTCAAAGTTTGCCTCATCTCTTGTGCTGTCGTGCATTCGCTTATGTTTTCGAGATTTTCGTCGTCAACGCTTAGCGTTATTATAGCTTTGCATTTGTTGTCGATACTCCGACTTCGTTCGTCACTTCTAACTTAGAAATCTTCCTGTATCGCCATCTCCAGACCTTTCATCGTTAAAATTCCCTGCGCCCTTAGTGACCATGATCGTCCGTTCGTAACTTCTCAAAATGTTCGTTCTCCATCGTTTGTCGATTGTCGTTTTTTTTTTTTTTTTTTTACGAATTCTTTAATTTAAACGACTTTTGGAAGTCTGCCGCCCATAACCTATTGTAACTATCTTTGTTTTTAAAGATTTTATTTTCAAACGGAAAACCGAAAAAACAATAATCGTATGATCCCAACAGGAAGAAAAAATAAATAATGGAGATCATAATATCAACAGTTTTTACTTATAACCGTGCAAGAATGTGCGGTTTTTCTTAATTTTAGCCACAAAGTTGCCTTCAGATTAAGGCGCGTGAATTAAAAATTTCACCACACTTTATACGAAAATTAGTGACGTTCCTGAATTTTAGAAGTGAGTTGGCGCTTTTTCTAAATTTTAGCTGCCGTACCAACTCGTGCATTACCGACTTCTCTAAATATTTGCCAAGAATTGGCGTTTTCCACAATTTAAAGCTGCAACTTAGTCATTTTTTCCATTTTTAGCTGAGAATTAGCACTTTTCCCCAATTTGAACTGAAAATTAGCGTTTTTCTCAAATTTAGCCGCGCTAATAAGTGATTTTTTTCCATTTTAGCCACGAATTAGTGATTTTCTTTATTTGCATTCGCGAATTAACGTTTTTCCTCACGTATATGTCCGCCAATTGCAAATTAGCGATTTTTCCCAATTTCAGCTGTGGGATAGCGTTTTACGCTAATTTTGCGACGATTTAGCATCTATTCCCTTTATTATACGAGAAAAGGGCGATTTTTCGCAATTTCAGTGGTGAATTTGCCATTTTTGTCCAATTTTAACCTGAAAGCGTATTTTTTTTGTCAATAATATAGCGTGTTTTCTCAATTTTAACCGCTGGGTTGGCCCAAAAACAACACTTTTGCGTTGATTTTCACAATTTATTCGTAGAATTGCCTCGATGCATCGCGAATCAGCGATTTTTCCTCAATTTTAGTCTGGAAGTTGCATCGCGAGACCACGAATAAGCGCTTTTTCGCAGGCATAGACACGAGTATATTAGCGATTTTTTCAATTTTTGCCGCGTCAGCAAGTTGCAAATTGCCGATTAGCACTTTACTGGGCTTTAAGGACCTAATGAAACTGGGGACACGGTGTATTTCCTCTTTTTAGCCGCGAATTTTCTTCAAGATATCGTGAATTTTCTCAATTTGAGCCACCAGAATAGCGCTTTCGCAGTCTTTAGTGATATTACTTGCAACGTTATATTCTCCAGGTCGGATAAACAGGAATTTGTAGAAAGTAGCCAAATCGCTGTCCTACCGTCCGACCTTTTCACATACCTAACATCCATGGATAACCTAAAAATCCTCATTTTTACGCATTTAAGCTTCTCGGGCCCCCTCCCCCCGGCCCCTACCACGGTACGCTACTTCGTGGGGTCTGAAGTCCAAGGAAGCATGGACGCACGCGGACCTTTTCGGGCTGCTCGTAGTCGAGAAAATCTTCTAAACGTAACTTCAATGAGAAACGCTCATTTTTGGAGATTTTATGAGGCTCTTTAGATCGTTGGTACTAGTGCCCCTTCGTTCGCATACTTGTGGCTCTGGGGGGGGGGGGGATCTATTCCCCCCCCCGGACCTACGCCTCGGCAAAAGAATGGTTCAAGAATCAAGAGGCTTTTTGAAAAAAAGAAGAGAAATTGCATATTTGATCGGCTGTAAAAATTGGAATAACCAACCGATATCAAAATTCAATTTGGTTTTCTGTCATGGCCACTTTCCGTCTAGTTTCAAGAGTTCTTGCGTTGTTCCTTTGTTTAAAGGAGGAGATAAGACGTCAATGAGTGATTATCGGCCAATAGCTCTCTCTCTTTCATTAGCTAAGATTCTAGAGAAATGCATCAAGTCCAGGTTAACGGCTTTTTAAGTCAGAATAATATTATTTCCAGTAATCAATTTGGTTTTCTAAGTGGACGAGGCACTCATAGGATGCACTATTCACCCTCAGCTCGCAAATTTCATCCAAGATTGATGAAGGTCAAAAAGTTATTGGAGTTTTTATGGATATAAAGAAGGCCTTCGATTCTGTGCATCATGGTATTTTATTGGAAAGGTTGTGGAAATATGGGATTCGGGGTACCGCACTAAATTTATATAGCTCTTATTTAGTTGGGCGGACACAGAAGGTTAGGGTGGGGGAGTCTATGAGTGACGTTCGTCTGGTTTGTGCTGGAGTTCCCCAGGGTACAGTTTTGGGACCAGTCCTAGTTTTGTTATAAATAAATGAGTTGATGAATATAGACGTTCAGGGCAGAGTATTCGGATTCGCTGATGATACTGCGGTGATATTCTCGGGCACTGATTACAGTGAGTTGGTCCCTCGAATTAATGCTGTTCTCCAATTGATGAAGCAGTGGTTCAGTAAAAGTTTATTGTGTCTGAATGTCTTGAAAACGTCCTGAGGCTCCAGCCCTGACCCCTCCGGTTGTTATTCATGGTGATGGCTGTTTGAGTTCGTCGGGTACGCTCTGTCGATGTGGTTCTCTGCCTTTTCTTCATTCGTGCAAATACTTAGGGAGTCAGGCTCGAACACTTTGAAGATTGATAAGAGAGGAGGCCGGCCAGAGCCGACATGGAAATGCCGATTACCACGGTACTAACCGCAGAGGAATTCAATGCGTCTTTCCTTGACACAGTGGAGAAACTGTGCAGCGGGGATAACATGGATATCCCGAGGGCAGACTGGAGGGACTTTTTTCGCTTGGGTAAAACAAATCATCAGCCGTTCCGGTTCAGTGGAGTCACTGTGGAGGAGGTGTACAAAGCGCTTCGCTCTTTGAAGCCATCTCGTTGCGAAGACATATTTGGCATGAACAGCATTGTTTTGAAAGCAGTAGCTGATCTGATATGTGAGCCTTTGCCTCACGTTTTCAACGAATGTATCTCTGCTGGCATTTTCCCACTCTATTTCAAATACTCAAAAGTCCGCCCAATTTATAAGAAAGGGGATCCCAGCCGATAGCAATATTGCCATACTTGGGGAAGGAGTTTGAATCATTCCTGCAAAGGGATATTGCCATGTTCCTTGAGGCCAACAAAATTTATTCCGACTGCCAACATGGCTTTCGGGCTGGTAGGGGAACAGTCACGGCTGGTATTCAGCTCGTTAATGACTGCCTGCAGGGGCTCGAAGCATGTGGGCGCTCCCTCGTCATGTCGTTTGACATGACAAGGACGACATGACAAGGGCGTTCGACGTCATAACTCATGACATTCTTTGCCGGGAGCTGGAGGGCTACGGTTTCATGGATGGCTCTCTTCGTCTAATAAAATCATATTTGTCGGATCGCTACCATACAGTCTCCACTGGATCCGAAGTATCTTCTGTTCGTCCGGTCCTACACGGTGTTCCGCAGGGCTCCCACTTGGGGCCGGACTTGTGTGCTGTTTTTAACAACGACTTACCGGCTAGCCTGCCTCGATTTGCGCAACTTCAGAATTGCTACATATATGCAGACGACGTCTCGGTACAATTTGCGCTCCCTGATAGTGACTCGGCCCCCCATCTGGCCTCCCAATGTTCGGAGTTTTTAGAGGCATGGTGTGGCGTAAATAAGCTCATCCTCAATTTTGACAAGACCCAGTGCCTGGAGGTGACATCAACGTCGTCGGTGGCGCCTTCCCCGCAGGAACCGCTCAACTTCCTGGGATTCAAACTGGATAGCAGACTCAATTGGGAATCCCACATTGACATGGTCTGCGGAAAGCTCTCTCGCAGTCTATTTTTGTTGCGGTGACTCAGGGGCTCTGTGTCGGAGGTTGCGCTGAGAAGTGTATATTTCGCACACTTTCACTGCCATCTTCTTTATGGGGTTCTGCTTTGGGGCGCTTCACATCAGGCTGGTCGCGCCTTTCAGCTTCAGAAGCGTGCTGTGAGGCTTCTTGCGGGTTTGAGGCCAAGGGACTCGTGTAGGGAGGCTTTCACTGCTCTTGGGATACTCACCCTCACTTCTGCTTTTGCCCTCCAAGTTTTGAATTATGTGAAGTCTAACTCACAACTGTTCATGTGTCCATGTCTATTCGACGCGGAACGCCAACAAGCTTATAAAAGATAGAACCCGTTTGAGACTCACTAATAAGAGCTTTCACCAACTTGGGATTGATCTCTATAACATGCTGCCTGAATCAGTAGCGCAGCAGCCTCCGAAAGCATTCAAAAGGAAGCTTAAAGGACTGTTTCTTGCAAAGGTCTGCAACTGCGTGGATGAGGTGAAGGACGCTCTCTGCTCATGGAAGCCTCTGTCTCTGTGATTTTAAATTTTGCTACTTGACGTTGTAATGCCCGTTTGGGTCTCTACAATAAATCAGTTTATTATTAATGTTATTATTGTTTAACCTGTTTTCGGTTCCTTATTATTTAGATGGTATATTATATACTTATTTTAAACGACTTATTTTAAAACTGCTTTTTTTCTTTATTCAAAACTTGAAAATCAATTAATTCTTAATTCAACATATGATTGAAATATACAACAGATGGGCTCAGGCGTGGTTGGCGGCTCGGCTCGATACCACAAGTTTCGACTTATTATCCAGCCGGATTTGTGTATTTGTTCAATATTATTTCATGTGATAAAATGTTATATCCAAATTAAATAAATAAATAAATTTCGAAGCACTTAAAGTGCATTTGAAGTGCATTGAAAAGCCGTATCGAAACGACTCGGAAATTAGACAAAGCCTTCGAAAGACTGAAGAACAGTTGGACTAGTCCCCATTCCTCCTCGTGTCATGCTGGTGGCGATCACCAACGCTCCCAGTCTAAGAAGCCTCCCAAATTCCAAGTCCATACTCCAAGTCAATACTCCCAAATTCCTAAAGCTCTCACGGCAGGACGCCCGTTTTTTACCCAACCCTTCGACTCAATCCAACGATTCGAACAGCCGTCTTTTGCAGCGAGAAAACTCTTTTTTGCCGCAAAAACTGCCCCCCAAGAGGATAGTACCGTACGAAATGTGACAGTGCTCTACCAATTACTGAAATAAGTTATGTGGTACATTTTCCAACTGCCTGCCCTTATACTCGTATCGTTTGCTTTCCCTCGCATTTGTTTCCCTTCATTTTTTATTCACCTTTGGGGGGGGGGGGGCGAATTGCAATAGATGAAATATTTTTTCTGTTGGATTTTCGTTCCTTTGCTGAGCTTTCCTCATAATTGAGATGGAAATCTTCTATTGGTATTTTTTGTTGTAACTCTTATGTAAAAAGTCACTAAAAAATGCTCTTTTTCTCGCCCGTCCTTCCGTACAAATTTCCCCCGGGCGCCACGATATCGAATTTTGACCACCGCTGCAGGTGGGTGTGAACTAATCATTTCTGGTGCAACATCTTTCATCATTTTATGATAACTCCTTTCGCAGTCAAGCTTTCACCCTGTGGGCCATTTAAAGGGTAATTAAATGGGCGTTGTGACTGATTGGCGTAATGGCTTTGAAAATTACTATTCTTGTGTATAGGTCGAATTACGCCCAGCCGTTTAACCGTTTTCAGCTGACTAATTTTAATAATATTTCTGAGATTGAATTTTAGATTATGATTTTTTTGTCAAAAAGATTGGAGAAAGTTGTGTTAGAGGAACCGGAGAAAGAAAGAAAGAAAAAATTAACAATATCGACATTTATGGATCGCTTTTTTGTTCACTTTGAATAAGATTGACCCTGCCTGCATGGCCACTGCCCGAGAGTTACATTTATACAGAAAACTGAACTCTAAAATTTAGGTTCATATAATTATGTATGTTTCACACATAGACAAACAACTGGTGTATGTTAAAACAATTTTTCACGGTGCAGAAAATTAACAGACCTTTTGTGATTATCTTTTGTGCGGAAAAAGCAACGTTACAAATTAATAATTTTTTATTCGTTGAAAGATATTCTCACACAAGAAATTTGGAAGTATTCTAGTCTAGTGGTACGAGTCTAGACACATGGTAGTAACTAACTCGTTCATCAACCTGAAAATACTATTATTTCACAATGCGAGTACACCTTTATCCCCCTCCCCCCCTACCCAGACTTTTTCCAACAGCGGATACATCGTTTTTTCCACAAGTGTCGTAGCTGACCTTGCAAAATGTCCTGCGAGTTTATAAAATTTTGGTCAACTTTTTAATCGTTCAACGTGATTTACTAACGCAAACATTTGGAGTTTTCTATAAAAGAAGAAGTGGCAATTAAAAATATGTTTCATATAACAGCTCTTTCTCCCAAACAAAGACATAGGTAAAGTAATTTGTTTATTGCGTATTTTTATTCTCTTTGATTTACTCCCACGTTTTTTAAACTTGAAAAACGTGATTGATCTCTAAGTTACTTTTTTTTATAGTTAAAGTAAATATTGTTTTAAAGGTACGCCTACTAGATATCCCGCGAGGATGGCTTTCAGGGTGTCACACTGGGCGCTGTCAATTATCGCTCTTGCCCTGGCGTTAGCGAACGCAAGAGCTCAACAATTTTCCGATGACGGTGGTGAAAAGGACTTGAATCCAATATTATGGCAAGGAAGCTTGACTATTACACCTGGAACGAATAAGAAAACTCCGTGCGGCCTCGCGACGCGAGCTCAAATTTTTAATAATACCGCTTTCGTATGCGCTCCAAGGTTTGTTTACCCATTTTTTTTTGTTCTTTGTGGAATAATTAATTCCACGTTCTTTAATTTCTTATTATTTATTTTATTTCCTCGATAGGCTTAAGCCAAATATTCCTTACACCCTAATGAAACTTCAATTGACTTCACTGCCTGGTGTTGAAAACGTTCTTCAGCCATTTCCGCTGCAAATGGGGCAGCGCGAGGGTGTTTGCGATGATCTACAATCTGTTGTAGACATTTTCCTCGATCAACACGACATACTGTGGGCTTTAGACAATGGAGCGTTGAATGCTCTCCACGCTGAACCCGTGCAAGCTTGCTTCCCCAAAGTTGTCGCCCTGGACGCCACCACCGGCAAAGTATTCTGATCATTGCCAGCCAAACGTTTGAAAAACATTGAAATATTTCCTATTATTTTAAAGGTTTTAAGAGTAATTCATTTGAGTGACATGGTAACTCCGGAATCCCGGCTTCAATTTATGATTGTTGACTACTCACCAGAGGGTAAACCCTACGTGTACATTACTGACGCTGGCAACAACTCGATCATTGTGTGCGATGTTGATTCCGAAAACTATTTCCGCTTACGTTTGCCGAAAGAAGTAATTAACGATGCCCAGTCGAAAGACGTTCTTTACATGGTGTTAGTCAAGAGGCAAGACGGAAAGAGCCTCATTTACTTGACTTACAGGT
Source organism: Corythucha ciliata (assembly GCA_038030265.1). Lineage (NCBI taxonomy): Eukaryota > Metazoa > Arthropoda > Insecta > Hemiptera > Tingidae > Corythucha > Corythucha ciliata. The sequence continues at coordinate 65,056,012 of CM075942.1, read as the reverse complement.
AAATATTTGTCCATCATTATCTTGCCACACGCAACACAATAATTAACAAAATATTTATCGAAGATCTTCCACCAATTTGTATTGCATCGAGACCGCAAGCATTCAAAAAGACGTAACCAAAGCTAAAACATACGAAGTCGGTCCCAAACCATCGCGCATCATCATTCTGGGCACTGACGATTGGGAATCAATGTATTTCCGTTACGAGAACAAGCCCGATATATACAAGTGGAGTTCCACTACTCCGTTCATCGAAAAGAATTTCCTCCTTGTTCACAAAAATACGAGCAGTTTGATTCCGACTCACTCAATGACTGACTACAAGAACGGAGTTATGAGATGTCTGCTGGGAAATCTTCTCGAATATTTAAGCAGTGGTGCCAAACCGACGGACGCTAAAAATAGTCTGACCGTAATGGCAGTAACGGCTGATACTGTCTAAGCTGGGGGAGGAATAAGTAAAGTTATCTGAAGCTACAGGTCAAGGGGATGCTAGTCTTTAGTTATTTTGTACTTATTTATTTTGTAATACTATGTCACTTCTAGACAAACAGATAATAAACAATTTTAATTCTGCTGTTACTCCTAGTTTAACGTTAACCCAACCCTCTTCCCCTCATGCGTTTGGAGAGAGCAACGACTTTACTCGTTGAGCGCCATATCTCCCTTAAATAAGGTGAAATTTCGAATTTTGATACGCCATAAACGGACACGTATTTCCAAGAATGGGAACATCCAGAACCGCTTTTACAGCCCCCTCCCCCCCACCACCATCACAACGTTGTCTTCTTAGTATCTTACTATAGTGTCAAATATTTCCCATCTTATTTTTTCTTTGTCACCAAAAACCGGTCCACCAAGGAACTCCGCCGCCGGGGCCGGTGAGAGTAACAGACCCAGACCTCGCGTCTCGTCCTCTTCTTTTTCTCGGTACGCCTGCAATCCCGCACTATTTCAAATCTTGCAAGATTGAAGTGGTATTGCAGCCAATATCCTGCTGGATCCCGCACGAAAAAATGGGGCCCAATATGAAATGAGGGATCACAATTAGCTGGATGGGAATGTCAAATATCAGAAAATGAACGGTGTTTTTTTTAGACTGCAACGTCAATCAGACTATGATCAAGCTACAATGTTTCTGTGAAGAAAGAAGTTAAGCGTTACGAAGCAAGAATAACGAACAATAAATCAACAGGAAAATTAAAATTTGTATTAAAGATAAAATAACACTACATCCTCCTAATAGTTATTTTGGAAGTGGAAGTTAAGGAGGCTTTGGCTGTTTAGAGTTTCGTCACTCACAGTCACCCCTACGGCCGGTACCTCAAATTGCTAAAGAGATACCGAGCAACAGAAAAAGAAATCACAGACTTATAATTGCTCGTCGGAGGGCTCGGAGGGACGGTCAAGCGATAATCGCATGAGGTGCCGTGACGTGTTTCCCTCTCACATAAACCATGAAGCGGCGCGAGCAAGCGGTAGAAACTAAACCACCTCACTGCGCTGTCTGATGCTAAGATTTTGTACGGCGATAAAACGACGCCATGAAGCCACAAACCACAGCCAAGGTTCAACCAAAGGTCCGACCACAGCCAACGTCCAACCACAGCTAAGGTCCAACCGTTAGCTAAGGCCCAATCAGAGCCAAGGCCCAATCACAGCTAAGGTCGAAACACAGTGAAGGTATCCAACCACAGCCAAGGTCCAACCACAGCCAAGGTCCAACCACAGCGAAGGTCCAACCACAGTCAACGTCCAACCACAGCCAAGGTCCAACCACAGCGAAGGTCCAACCACAGCGAAGGTCCAACCACAGCCAAGCTCCAACCCCAGCTTAGGTCCAACCACGGCCAAGGTCCAACCACTGGTAAGGTCCAACCACGACCAAGGTTCAACCACAGCTAAAGTCCAACCACAGCCAAGGTCCAACCACAGCCAAGAACCAACCACAGCTAAGGTCTAACCACAGCGAAGGTCCAACCACAGTCAACGTCCAACCACAGCCAAGGTCCAACCACAACCAAGGTCCAACCATAGCTAACGTCAACCACAGCAACGGTCCATCCACAATGAAGGTGTCCAACCACAGCGAAGGTCCAACCACGGCCAAGGTTCAACCACAACCAAGGTTCAACCAAGGCCAAGGTTCAACCACAGCCAAGGGAGGCGCGAGCATGCGGTAGGAACTAAACCAACTCACTGCGCTGTCTGATGCTAAGATTTTGTACGGCGATGAAACGACGCCAGGATGCCACAAACCACAGCCAAGGTTCAACCAAAGGTCCGACCACAGCCAACGTCCAACCACAGCCAACGTCCAACCACAGCTAAGGTCCAACCACGGCCAATGTTCAACCACAGCTAAGGTCCAACCACAGCCAAGGTCCAACCACAGCTAAGGTCCAACCACGGCCAAGGTTCAACCACAGCAAAGGTCCAGCCATATCTAACGTCGAAACACTGTGAAGGTGTCCAACCACAGGCAAGGTCCAACCACCGCAAAGGCGCAATTACAGCCAAGATCCAACCACAGTAACGGTCCAATCACAGCTAATGTCCAAACTCACCGAAAATTGATAATTCACCAATGGGTTTGAGAAAAAGCACTAATTCTCGCTTAAAAATACGAAAACATAAATTCTCGGATTATTCAGAACGCCAGTTCGTGGCTCTATCAGAAAAAAAAACTAATTCATGGCTAAAATTGGCAAAAAAGCTAATTCGCGGGGAAAATTAAGAAAACGTGCTAATTCACAGCTAAAGTGGAGAAAATCGCTAATTCCCATAAAATGGGAAAAAATCGCTAAATCACCGATAAAATTGAAAACAAGCGCTGACGTGTGGGGAAAAAAGCTAATTTGCGGTTAAAATGGAGACAACGCTAATTCGTGGGTTTTGAAGGTAACTTCGTGGCTGAAAGTGAACAAAATCGCTAATCCACGGCGGATCTGGATAACATTCAGAACTCTCAGTAACGTCTCGCTAGAAGGCTAAAATTAGGTAAAACGCTATATTCACGGCTAAAAACAGGAAATTGACTATTTACGTGGTTAAATTGAGAACATTTTGCTAATTCACAGAAATAAATTGAGTAAATGTCAAGTCACGGTTTCCGGAGGCAACTTCGTGGCTAAAATTCAAAAATATAGCGCTAATTCACAGGTAAAATCGTTCATTTGCTGCTAAACCCAGGAAAAGCACAAATTCATTGCAAGAAAAATTGCTAATTCGCGGAGATAAATCGCTAGTTTGCGGCTAAAATTGAGATAAATCGCTCATTCATCGATGATTTTGGGAAGTGACGAAGTGTTCAAAAAAACGCTAATACGCGGCTCCTGAAGGCTGCTCAGGGGGGGGGGGCGTTGGTGAAAGATTCGGCCGGGGGGCGCCAAATGTCTTAAGGCCGACACTACAATGAGCTGCCCTAGTGCACATTTTTATGCAAATGGTAAACGCTATTATATACTGTGGTTAACTGATGTTGTTGAAGTTATTGAACAGCCCCCCCCTCCCAAATTTGGTTTTATTTCGAGCGTCACGGCCTTTGGCTAAGAACAAAGTGTTGTCCTCGATAGCGGTGGAGGCGAGGATGGGTGGCCCGCCTGAGTTCTTATAATCTTACAATCAGGTTTATTGCCCACGACCAGAAAAGGTTGGTCGACCCTGCTTATAACGACATAGAACACGCAATAACATATACCAAAGAACAAGGGGTGGTGAGTCTTAGAGCACCTCACTTCTATCGTGTAGAATCAGTGGCGAAGCTTGTTGAAAATTAATCTCGCGCTTAATCTTAATTTTAGCCAGGAATTAGCGGTTTTTACAAGTTTTAGCACGTATATCAGCAGGTTTTTTCAAAAAGATCCGTTAATTAACGTTTTTTCTCGACTTAAACCAGTAAAAGTAACTCTTTTACTCAATTTTAACCAATCAAAAATCAGATCAGAATCGAATCAGCAGCTTTTCTCAGACTTAACTTTTTTTTTCCATTTTAGCCGCGAATGAGGCTTTTTGTTAACCTTAGCCGCGAATTTACGCCTTTTCTCCATGAATTACCAGCTTTTTTCAAATGTATCCACGAATTATCAATAACATATCATTACCTGAATGTCAGCCGCGGATTGGTGTTTTTACACTATTTCAGCCGTGAATATTAGCGAATAAGCCATCAGACATCCCTGCCGTACTGGTTGCCATGAGAATTTGTATATTTTTCGTAAATTTGGAAGCAAATGAGACGCCGAGAGTAGTATAATTTTAGTCATGAAGTTGTCTCAAGAAACTATGAATTGGCGTTTTTTCGCGGTCACAGCGATTAACCGTTGATTTTTCTCAATTTTATAGCCGTGGATCAACGTTTTTTAACTGTGATTTGGCGATTTTTCTCAATTTTAGCCGTGAATCAGCGTTTTTCTCCGCTTTAGCGGTCGATTAGCACTTTTTAAATTTTAGCTGTAAATCAACGTTTTTCTCAATTCTAGCCGTGAATTAACGGTTTTTTATTAACATTTTTCTCACTCTGTCCACGAATTGACGATTTTTCTCAATTTTAGCTATGAATTAGCGTATTTCTCTGTTTTAGCCGCGAATTACAGTTTACTCATAACTTTAGCCGAAAAGTGATTTTTCTCAAAATTTCAAGGTCTATCCACGCACATCAGTGCCATGCCGGGACGTGTCACGTTCCGGATGTGTGTGAACGAGCCCCTTCAATTCCCATATGAGAATAATATTTTACTTGCCGGTCGTGTCACGGACGGGGCATGTCCCGTTCACGGCACTGGTGTGTGTGGATAGACCTTTACTCGTGAATTAACAATGATTTCCAATTTGTGTCATGAATTAGCGATGTTTCTCAATTTTGGCCGTGAATTTGTTATTTTTTTTCAAATGTATCCGTTATAAGCGTATTGCTACACTTTAACCAGCGCTCTATCTTAATTCATCCGCTAATTAACTATTTTTCTTAATTTTAGCAGTGCTGTGAATAACGGTTTTCTCCGTTTTACCCGCCAATTAGCACTTTCTCTCCGAGCTATCTGGCGGCGTTGTGGTGTGGTGTGTGGCTCAAGTGTGGATCGCTCCTTTTTAAGAAATCTGTTACGCCTCATTGACATCGTTTTGGCGCCAGTCTGGGGATGACTGGCAGGGGTGGATTAAAAGATTCGCCGCCGCGCCGGTAGACATGAAAACTTTCGCCTCTTCTACTTCTTCTTAGGGAAAAATAGGGTGTCAATATCTTTTTTACAACGGCTAAATCTCACATTTTTCTGGGAGGACCCGACTCATATGTGAGGCCATGGTGCCTAGCCGCAACACCCCCAGTCCCCCGTTTCACCCTCAAGGTTCGTATCTGTCCTGTTGAGCCAGATACTTTCTGACTCCTGACTCGGTTTTGTCGGATCTGGTTGATCGCCGGCAATGAGGGGGGGGGGTCGTATTGCAGTAGCACCCCTACCCCCAAGTACGCCCCTGCATGGAGGGAAAAAGTGATGGTTATCAGCCAAGGTTTGGGCCACAGTATGAATTTTTGGTAAAATCCTTCTACATTAGGAGGTTAAACTTCATACGGACACTGATGATGATGAATATGTGAACGAAATGAAATGAAATGAAAATGTAATGCTCGCTTTCCACACACCCATTTTTTATACGTTGATGTATTGATTGTTTGGTTTTAATTTTAATTATTAATAATAGGTATTATTAACACCTTTGCAAAGGTACCACTATTTTATAGCGCATGTAGATACAATATTGTATAAAAATAACTTTTACCCTCTAATATTAATAACAAGTACAGCAATGAGCTGATTTGAACGAACAGCCTAAAATTCATTGCCAACCTGAACAACATGTAGGATCGGTTTCACAAAAACGTGGAATCAAGTTTTTAGTCCAGTTTGGGATGTACGTGGCTGGATATTAAAAGAACTGGAACGGGTCATGTCATGCGACACACCGGCGATGTAAAAAAAAAATACTTTTTCAACCATGTTATGCCTTAACTCGGTTTTTTCAGAACTTAATGAAATTCCAGAACTGAGCTGCCACTTATGTGTACGGACCCTTCAACCCTCGAAATCGGGACTGAAACTTTGCGGCAATAGGATAATGCGGTCGATATCACCGCGGTTTTTGAATTCAATTTCTGAGCACGCTCCAAGGGTCAGAACATCTGATAAAAAGAGTTTCGATATGTCGGTGAAACCAAAATTTCATTGAAATTTATCCGACTCATGCCCAAAATTGAAACATTTTGGTTAGTAGTAGTAGTTACTTACTCATCTTAATGAAAATTCAGTGAGTAAATTAAAGTACCTAAGCAAGTGAAAAATACACAGTATTGACTGTCTTGATTGAATGAATAAAATAAAAGTAATATCACAGTTATTTGCAAAATTGGTCTTCTCAAAAAATAATAATTTAGGCAACCGCTGGAAAAAAGGTAATACAATTTCGCTCACCTCACCAGCGGAATTATTCTACGCTACTTTCCAGTCGTTCTACTTTGCCTCTTCTTCGTTCCCTCACTCCTACTCCACCACCTCCACGACCAGGCCGCCAGGCTCCCGTTTCAGTTCCCGCTTTAATCCAGGCTTCACGGTCTGAATCAATCAAAGGAGTCGTCGTCTGAGAGTGCTGCTGCGAATGTGATGGACGCCTAGGGAACCGTTTTTTGGGAGAAGACTGTTTGTTGAGTGTCTTAGCGGTCAGAAGAGGCGTCCCAGCCGACGCACCACTCTCAAGAATCCAACGAGGGACTTGGTCATCTCGTTCAAAAGGGAAAGAGAACGTCTGGTCGTAGTAATGGGCGAAACTTGGTTCGACTTTTAGGAACTGCATGGAAGACCACGTGTGGTATAAAAGGCGGGGAAAACGCGACAGCCAGTAGGACACGTAACTTTCGGCGCTGTGGCCCAGAATTTCGCGAGCTTTATCGCAAAGTTCCCTGTAGTGATGCTTCTGAAAAAACGAAAACGACCAATTCAACTTCCAACTGTTGTTGCCGGCAAACGGTATTCAAATGTTAACCTTGTTTCGAAGCGCTCGAAGTAAGTCTCGAACACTGTCTCCTTTGTAGGACCTGTACTTCCCCAAGTCCTGTGCGACTTCGGGATCAATTAGTTTCGTCCAGTCCCCTTCACAAGCAGTTATGCCTCCAGTTTCCAGTTCTAAAAGAATTTCACTTTCGGTGGCTTCCTTCTCCACACGATCACTTGCATCCTTCGGGAACAGTTTTTACATTCAGAAAACCTTGATAGTCTCAGAACTTGGCGTGACATTACGAACTTGTAAAAATCCCAGAATCCTTGATTTCGACCAAAATACTGGATGCATTTTGACGGTTGTTGCACAAGGTCTTTCTGAGGGATCCTTGCTTATCATTTTATTGATTAAAATCCGCCAAAGATCGTCGTTATCAAGAGCAGAGAGCCTAGATGAAAAGTTTACAGCAACGTGTGAAAATATTACGCGAGATATTTGAGGGACAACAGTTTTTTAAACGAGTCAAAACTTTTCAACAGTACCTGTGATCTTCCGTCAATATGTTACTTTGACGTCTAAGTGGCTCCCCGAACGGATGCTTTCCATTGCTAAGAGTGAAGTAAAAAACGCATCCCATAGAGAAAATATCGACCGAACTCGTCTGCCATTAAACACTGATTGAATGAAATTGAAGATCTCAAAGCGAATGAATAAAGAAGTTTACCACGCGACCGCTGGACAGCATCATTTCAGGGGCAATCCAACCTTCGGTGCCTGTGATGCCAGATTTTTTACTGAATGACGCCCGGCCGTTGGGTAACTTTTTACACAGACCAAAATCCGATATCATGACACGAACTTGTGAGTTTGGCGAGTTGATTGACAACAGTATGTTGTGCGGTTTAATGTCACGATGAACTATAAAATGCTATGTTAGTGATGCACGTGAACCTCACTCGACCCATAAATGCAAAAAACCAAGAAAACGGTCCTATTAGTTTGTTTACCGTTTGCTTACGTTCGTTTAGCCAAAATTTTCGTTTGTTTAGCACTTTGAAACATGATTTAAAAAAAAAATAGATGAGTGCGGCCAACTTCACATAACTCCACCCATGAACGAAATCGTTTGTTAAGCGCCATTTCTAGTTAGCCAAAATGTCAGCTGAGTTTGGTTCAGCCTCGAAATCGTTTGTTTAGCACTCCGAAACATGATTTTTTAAAACAAAGGATGGGTGTGGCTAGCTTCACGCCCCCCGCATCATGAACGAAATCGTTTGTTGGGCGGCATATCTCAACGTAAAATCGTTTGTTTAGTCGAAATTATAGTACGTTTAGCATTTAATTATTTTTTTAAATTAATGGTCGCGGCCAACTGTACCACCCCCTCTCCCCGAGGCCATGGACGAAATCGCTCATTTAGCATTTCAAAACAGACATTATTTTTTCCAAATGGCCAAGTTTACGTAACGCGACCCATGAGCAAAATCGTTTGTTTAGCGCCGTTTCTAGTCTTGACATCCTTTTTTTTATTTTATGTTTGTTTAGCATTTCAAAACCATTATTTTTTAAAATAAAAACATTGATGGTTTGGTCAAATTTACGTAACGCACCCATGGTACGAAATAGTTTGTTTAGCGCCAGTTCTAGCCTTAAAATCGTTTGTTTATCCACAATTTTCGTTTGTTTAGCATTCCAAAACATGATTTTTTAAAACAAAAGATGGGTGTGGCTAGCTTCACGCCCGCGCCCCCCGCCCCATGAACGAAATCGTTTGTTTCGCGGCATTATCTCATCGTAAAATCGTTTGTTTAGCAAAAACATTATCGTACGCTCTAGCGTACCGTGGCAGGGGCGAGAGGGGCGGACCGCCCCGGGCCCCCATTCGGATGGGGCCCTTGAAAAACTTAAAGATGAAAAAAACGGGTTTTTTAAGTAGAGCGAATGGCTAAAATCGCTTGTACAAATGAGAAAACGCTGATCCGCGGCTGAAATTGAGAAAAATATCTAAAAGCGGTTATTAGTATTGAGAAAAAGTGCCAATTCACAGCTGAAAAAACGCGTATTCTTTTAAATTTTATTCCATTTGCCGACTAGATTTTTCGACTATAATAACTTCGCAATGCAATGAGACAAACGACAATTATAGAGAAAAATTAGTCAAGAAATGCCAATTTGTGGAAAGAATACACAAAAAGTGCTAATTCGCAGGTAAAATTGAAGGGGGAAAACGCTAAAATTGAGCAAAATGCCTGAAATTTTTTCAAAACTAGTTTTTTCGGCCATAAATGGAGAAAAACGCTAATTCGTTGCTAGAATTGTGATTAAGCGCAACAATATGCGGCTTTAAAACTTAAGAAATATCCCTAGTTCACAGCTGACATTGAGACAACGCAAAATCACCAATTTTTGGGGCAAAATCGGGACTGAAATTGGGAAAAAGCCCTTATTCACGCGGCTAAAACTGAGAAAAGCGCTAATTCACGAGTGAAATAGACAAAAACGCTAATTCGCATAGGAGGACGATAAATCACGCAGCTAAGGTATGAAAATTTACGATTTTACGGATAAAATTGTGAAAAAGCGCCAAAACTCGCAGTTAAAATTAAGAAAATGTGCTAATTCACTGCTAAAATTGAGAAAAAACGCTAATTCACAGCTGAAAATGAGAAAACGCCGATTCGTGGGGCAACTTCGGGGCTGACATGGAGAAAAAGCGCTAAAATTCACGAGACTAAAACTGAGAAAAGCGCTAATTCACGAGTGAAATAGACAAAAACGCGAATTCGCGTCTAAAATAGGAGGACGATAAATCACGCAGCTAAGGTATAAAAATTTACGATTTTACGGATAAAATCGAGAAAAAGCGCCAGAAACTCGCAGCTAAAATTAAGAAAATGTGCTAATTCACTGCTAAAATTGAGAAAAAACGCTAATTCACAGCTGAAAATGAGAAAACGCCGATTCGTGGGGCAACTTCGAGGCTGACATGGAGAAAAAGCGCTAAAATTCACGCGACTAGAACTGCGAAAAGCGCTAATTCACGAGTGAAATAGACAAAATCGCGAATTCGCGTCTAAAATAGGAGGACGATAAATCACGCAGCTAAGGTTTAAAAATTTACGATTTTACGGATAAAATCGAGAAAAAGCGCCAAAACTCGCAGCTAAAATTAAGAAAAAGCGCTAATTCACAGCTGAAAATGAGAAAACGCCGATTCGTGGGGCAACTTCGGGGCTGACATGGAGAAAAAGCGCTAAAATTCACGCGACTAAAACTGAGAAAAACGCTAATTCACGGATAAAAAAGAGAACAACGCGAATTCGAGTCTAAAAATAGAGAAATACGCTATTCACGGCTAAAATTGTGATAAAGTGTTATAATTTGGCAGCTTTAAAAATTGAGAAAAAGCGCGAATTCACACCTAAAATTGAGATAACGACAACTCGCGGATTCTCGGGGCTGGGACTGACATTGAGAAAAAGCTAATTCGCGTCTAAAAGTGGAGGAAAACTCTAACTCACAGCTAAGGTATGAAAAAATGCGATTTTACGGATAAAATCGAGGAAAAGCGCTATACTTCGCAGCTAAAATTAAGAAATGTGCTCATTCACTGCTAACATTGAGGGGAAAAAAGGCTAATTCACAGCTGAAATTGAGAGATCACCAACTCACGGATTCCTGGGGCAACTTGGGGAATAAAATTGGGAACAAGCTCTAATTCAAGCGGCTAAAACTATGAAAAAGAGCTAATTCACGGGTAATAAATACAGAAAAACACGAATTGGTGTTTAAAATGGAAAAAAGCGCTTAGAAAACTTGCTAATTTGCGGATAATAATGTTAAAGAGCACTAAAACGCTACCTAATTTGCGGATTCTTGAGGCAACTTCGCATTTAACCTCAAATTTGCACTTTCCCTCAATGTTAGCAGTAAATTAGCTCTATTTATCCACATTAGCAGCGAATGGGCTATGTATTCACATAATAGCACTGAATTAGCACTTTGCCTCAATTTTAGCCCCGAATGAGCGCCTTTTCTCAATTTCAGCCACATGGCGTTGCCTTCAGAAATCGTTGATTGTGTTTTCTCAATTCTAGCTTTAAATGAGCGCTTTTCCTCAAGGTTAGCTGTGAATCAGCGTCTTTTCTTAATTTTTGCCACGAATTTGGGATTTTTTCACATTAAGCAATGGATTAGTGTTTTCCCTCAATTTTGGCAGTGAATTAGCGCTTTTTCTCAATTTCAGCCATGAGGTTGCCTACGAAATCGTGAATTGTGTTTTTAAATTTTAGCTTTATATGAGTGCTTTTTCTCAATTTTAACCGTAAGTTAGAGTCTTTTCTTACTTTTGCCAACGAATTGGCGATTTTTTCACATTTAGCCATGAATTAGCGCTTATCATAATTCGGTTTTCGTCGCTTTAGTACGTGTCTTCCTCTAATTATCGCATAAAAATTGCCCTCTATGTGTTGATTGCGCGCACATCACACAAATATTTTATCCTGTGGCAGGGCTCTCGTATCGGCATGGATTTCCAAGGATCGACTATTTCCGGAAAAATGCAATCCATACAGATATCCACCAATTCGATTTTTGCGACTTCCCAGAAAGAAACATTTCGAAGAACATTAAAGAAACATTACAAAAGAAACAGTCGAAAATAGACAATTTTACCATAGCTAAGAGACAAATTACGCCACCGAAAATGACCGAAAAATTCCCAAAACTGACTGAGAAAAATGCGGGCCAATTTTCAAGCATCTGTTTTTTTTCGCTGTACATGGATAGCGATGTTTGTTTAGCCAAAATTTTCGTTTGTTTAGCATTTCGAACATGATTTTTAAAAAAGGGCGTATAGCTTCACGGTCCCCGATCCATGGACGAAATCTTCTGTCTACCGACATATCTCAACGTAAAATCGTTTGTTTAGCCATATTTTTCGATTGTTTAGCATTTCGAAACAATAAATCGTTTTGAAAAAACATTGATGGTTTTGCCAAGTTTACGTGACCCGACCCATGAACGAAATCGTTTGTTTAGCGCCATTTATAGTCTTAAAATCGTTCGTTCGGCCTTTCAAGTATTTTGAACCACAAACAACGTAAACAGACGATTTTACGTCGACAAACGATTTCGTGAAGCTAGCCGCACCCAAGTTTGTTTGTTGTTCAGCGTACTTGAAAGATTGAACAAACGAAAATTTCGCCTAAACAAACGATGTTAAGACTAGAAATGGCGCTAAACAAACGATTTTGTTCATGGATCGGGTTGTCTGAAGTTGTTCGCACTCATCTTTTTTAATTACTTCAAAGGCTAAACAAACGAAAATTTTAGTTCAACAATCGTAAAGGCCCGTTCACAAGCTCTATGTTTGCGTTGTGTGGAGTCTACGCAACCAAACAAATGTATTGCCTCGAAAAATGAAGCATTTTGATAGGTTGCGTAGACCACACAACGCAAACATAGAGCTTGTGAACGGGCCTTTAACAAACGAAAAGGACCGTTTTCGTCGTTTTTTCCGTTATGGGTCGGGCCAGGTTCAAGTGCATGTGTTAGTATGCTAAAAAAAAATTAACGGAATATTTTACCTATTTTCAAAGAATGAAGGTGCTCTAGACCTAAAATGGCCTGGTTTAGAACGTCGACCGGGGATATTTCATTCCTGTGCAACCCTTTTTCAACGTAGTCTTGTAAGGTGGCAGTGCACAACTCCAAGGCAATGTATCGAAACTGTGAGTCTTCCTCCGTCGAAAAATATCTGATAACGTTAGGATGAGCGTCAGATTCACGCAGCAATTGTACTTCACGATCAGCCACAGTAAAGCATTCTGGCAAAAGTCGTTTGACTGCTACGCTTCGTCCGTCAAAGTTTCCTCTAGAGGTAAGCCCGTTACATTTTAACATATTTTATTAAAACTACCTATTTCAAGTTTATCTTTTACCGAAAAACAAACGTTCCTTCACAACCTTTCCCCAGGATGTCTCTTGTATCGAAAGATATTTTTCCTACAGTCACAAAGCCATGTTGACTGGCACTTGAACTAGATGACGAGCTACCCTGAGAGCTTCCTTGAGACGAGTGTTTTATTTCTCTCACCTATTCAAAGATGTTGAAAAAAGAGAAAACAAAAGAAGAAACAGGCTAAATTAAGCTTACCTGAGCCATTATGTACAAGAACATGACCACAACAGAACACGATAATATGGCAACGAATCCTGCCAGAATTTTACTCTCCAAACTTAGATTCCACGTGAATGAGCTTGCCTCCGTCTGGGTCATTCCCTCTCTCTTGCGAAGCACTCTCGCTGGATTTCTCGTAGAATTGAAACTAGTTCGATTAGGTTGAATAATGACATCGGTTCTCCCTCCGATTAACAATTGGTCACTTTTAAGCGGTGATATTTTGTAATGGCCTGTCCTCGAAAGTAAACGTCACAAAATGTTGACGTTGAAAAGGGCTTTATAGATTTACCTGGAATTATAGCGAAGGATGTTTCAATTTGGTCAGGACCACCAATTAACAGACGCGTTGGATACGCATTCTCAGCTACAACCGGTACAGTAGTATCCACCAAAGAAGGCAAAGCGTACAGACCGTGATGATACTTGTCTATGTACAGCGTAGACCTGAAAAAGTTTACCATCAAGACAGAAAATCAAAAAGAGGAGCAGTGCTAGTCTTACAGCAATTGATCGTTTTGATGAGTCAACAGAGAATCAAGCATCGACTCGGCAGTCGAAGTGAACGGAAGATTCAAAATATCGTGGCCACGTCTCAAATAAATGCCTACCATGGGCGACCCAAAATCCCGTTCCCATTGAATACGCCCGGTCCGTCTATCCACAGTTTTAACTAGCCCTGAAGAGGTGCTCCCGACGTGTTTAAATGCTGAAACCAAAATGTTGCATCGCATTACTATTTGAACAATTGTGGCGTTTGTTCGGTAAGTGACTACCGTAGTTATTCATCTGCTCTTTAGGAAGAGTGTGCGACGTGTAGTCGGAAAAAGTAATATTCCAAGCGCGCTTATGGGGCTTCCCATCGAACATTAGCAAATTGTACTCTGAATGAACAAATTTCGATTAGATTATAACGTCAACGACCATAAATTTGAGATACTAACCTGTTCTGCCCATAAAAATAGAATTTGCCGTTTCAGTCGGACATGTTCGACCGTCATCAATTTGGTTATGTCCAACAAACAGGGGTGTTCTTTTCCCCGAGGTAACGTCAATCGAAAACCAGTGGTCGATTTTTCTCCCTGAGTAAAAAATGCCATCAGTTCCGCGACAGGGTGACGCAGCGACGAGTTGCTGAACTGAGAAAGGTAGTTTTTTCAGGGCGGCGCTCTCGGCTGTATTAAGTATGTACAGAGCTCCATCTTTGGGGTCCGGAAAAAACACGGGACTGGAGAAAACGAGAACGGCATTTATCGCCCGAGATTAAAGAGAAAACACCAGAGTCTAAAGAAAGTACGAATCGAAAATTATACTTACACTACCCCTTCTTTGGAAGTTGCTGAAATTCTCACTGCAGGATCTGCAACGCAAAAAGCTGATATTGAGTGGAAACAAGTGAAATACGCAGTTCTGGTACCATTGTCAGAACCAAAACTTTACTCAATCAACTCAATCTACTCAAAACTTTATTTTACTCAAAAGAAAAATTATGGAACTTAATTCAGAGGCCAATTGAGTGGGATTTTCCGCGTGAACATTTCATCTGAGCAGGTCGAGATAGATCCCAAGTATTTAGTAAACTGACAACTTCCGTTTCGTTCTAATTAAGCTCCGGAACTTGAATTTTCCCAGAAACTAAGCCCCGAAACATGCATTTTGGCAGGAATTAAGATCAGAAAGTCATATTGCCGCGGATAGCGCTTAGTGTTTGTCAGGCTCTCTGCCTGTTGGATCCGCCGCCAAGAAAAAGACCACAAAACTTGCCATTTTGTTAAAACTGAGGACCTGAACTTGTAATTTCGCTTAAATTAACATCAGAAACTTTCAATTTCGCGGCTATTCAGCCAGGAAAACTAGTAATTCTGTTAGTTAACTCATATTTTAGCTCCATAATAACCTGATTTCACGGATGACTGTTATTTCAAACCCCAATTTCTAGTTGTTACTGAAATCAGCTTCACAGATTTCGCTAGTTCAAAAAACGAAGATGGCTCTTTCAAAAAGTAAATTCACAGATTTGGCTCGTTCAAAAACCAAATTTCTTCATTTTGGCTATCGCAAACCCTGGTTTAGCGAATTCTAAAAGTGGGCAAACTGATCATTTACGACTTGCACATGGCTTAACTGACGATTCATGCCTTTAAAATAAAGGCCGAAGAAAATGGCCACGCTCGCAGATCTGACTCGACTAAGAAATATTTTTCAGATTTTGCTTCTAAAAAAAACAAAAAAACCTGAAATTCCCAGTTTAGTGGTAAAATTACCTGATTTTGGCCAAAATCACAAATTTAGTCTGCCAAGATCTTTATTTCTGAGCTAAAATCACCCCTTTTGCACGTGAAGTCCGGGTCAACAATATCCGTTTAAGCATTGTAAAGGGTTTGCACGTTTTTGTATGCAAAATGCTCAAATATGACTGGGGTACAAGCTCTTAAGCTCAGCTCAAGGGCAAAGGGAACTTTGAACCCATGTGGTCGACCCGGGCCTAAATCACAATTTTCGCGATTTAATCGGCTTTTTGAGCTTAAACTCGCCAGATTCGGTAAACCCACAGTGTCCATTTTTTAGGCGGAATGCGTCAGTTTTGTGATAAAATTGCCCGTTTTGAGGTAAGACCTCCAGTTTCAGGAGTAAACGTTACTTTTTGAGGAAAAAGTCTGGCAAATTTTGTTTAACGGTAAAATCACCAGAATTATAGTGAAATCATCAGTTTTGGTAACAGATGTCAGCTTCGGCTTGAAATCGTCAGTTTTCAAGAAAGAGTCGTCAGATTTGGCATGTAATCATTTGTTTACGGAAAAACTTCAGTTTTGCTGTGTTATTAGGGAGTTATTGCATAATCGCCTGACTGTTAACGTTAACGGTTATGTGACGTCATGATAAGCGTAAAATTGAAATTTTGAGTTTAAGCGTTAATCACAAACGTTTAAAGACCACATGAGAAGGTGTTTCATTAATTCATTTGAAGCAATTAAGTGCATCTATGCCCTACCATGGGGTCAACCATGAGCTAGCGTAAAAATACCGTCAAAACGCGGTATCTATGGCGTTATAACATTATTTGTGATAGAGCGTCCTTAGTTACCGCTTGCATTAATTTTTTAACGCTAGCTCATGGTTGACCCCCATGTGTTCATATTTTAGCGCAACTAATATTTGCAATAACTCTTTTTCCACCGACACAAACGCTACGCTTGTGGTGACGTCACATAACCGTTAACTTTAAGCGTCAGATGGCTATGCAAAAACTCCCTATTTATCCGTTTTCGCAACGTTTTGAAAACGTTCAATGAAACGTCACAAGATTTCATTGTCACGATAGTGCGACGTTTTTGAAACGTAACTGAGTTGATTGGGATGTGACGTCACAATGAGCGTAACATTCAAAATTTGAGTTTAAGCGTTAACCACACACGTTTAAAGACCAATATGGAAGGTGTTTTATGAATTCATTCGAAGGAATTAAGTACATCCATGCTCCTAAAATGTGTTCATATTTTAGCAGCACTCTAATTGCAATAGGGAGTTATTGCATAAGCGTTTGACGCTTAAGATTAACGGTTATGTGACGTCACAATAAGCGTAACATTCAAAATTTGAGTTTAAGCGTTAACCACACACGTTTAAAGAGCAGTATGGAGAGGTGTTTTATGAATTTATTTGAAGCAATTAAGTACATCCATGCTCCGATCATGTGTCCATATTTTAGCGTCACTCTTCATAGCCCGTCAAGAAGAACATGAACCCGCGGCCAGCGCACTCTCATTCGATTAGTTGCAACTTCTCTTCCCTCTACTTTCCTTACAGAATTGGTTGTCCCACTGTTTACCAAAGATAAGTGTTATCAAGCCGAAGTTCCATTGAGAGGGGGTAAGTAAAAATAGCTAGAGGGGCTGAACACAGGAGGGCGAGGTCCACGTTCAACTTGACGGGATGTAGTTGCAATAACTCTTCTTCCGCCGGCACAACCGGTTGCGCATATGGTGACGTCACATAACCGTAAGCGTTAAGCGTCAGACGGTTATGCAATAACTCCCTATTGCTTAAATGTCTGACGCTTAACGTTTACGGTTATGTGACGTCACCATAAGCGTAACCGATTGTGCCGGTGCAAGAAGAGTTATTGCAGTTAAGAGTGCTGCTAAAATTGCTTCGAATGAATTCATAAAACACCTTCCATATTGATCTTTAAACGTGTGTGGTTAACGCTTAAACTCAAATATTGAATGTTACGCTTATTGTGACGTCACATAACCGTTAACGTTAAGCGTCAAACGCTAATGCAATAACTCCCTATTGTCAGTTTTGAGGTTAAATAATATTTTTTTGGGAGAAACCGCTAGTTTCAGGGTAAAACCGTCAGTTTAGGAACGAGAGTGGGATGAAATCGTAGGTTTTGGAATTAAAACGGTTAGTTTTGGGGTAAAATTGACAGTTTTTGTAGTGAAATCTTTGGAAGAATACTTCAGGCTTGGAGTGTACAGTTGATTTTGTGTCAAAATACCCGGTTTTGGGTTAAATGGTCATTTTTGAGGTTAAACTGTGAAATTTTGTTTTGGGGTAAAATCGTCAGATTTGTAGTGACTTGTTCAGTTATGAGGCAACACGTCAGCTTTGGGATGAATTCGTCAGTTTTGTAGTGAAATCACCGGTTTTCAAGGCAGAATCGTCCTTTTATTTAGCCAAAAATCATCCGTTTTCGGGAAAACTTTAGTTAAAGTGTGACATTGTGACTTGTGAAGAAAATTGTCTAATTTGGAGGGGGGGGGCGAGATCGTCGTTTCGAGTGTAAAATATTCATTTTTGAAATGGAACAGAAAAGTTTAGTTTTAGATTAAAATCGTCAGTTTTGTAGTAGCATCTTCAGTTGTGGTGACGATGGGGGGGGGGGGTACGTCAGATTTGGTGAGAAATTGTACGGTTTTTGAGTAAAATCACCACTTGAGAGATAAAATCGGCAGTTTTTTTAATGCAGAGTGGTCTGTTTTGGTAAGAACATTCGTTTTTCATCAGTTTGGGTTGAATCCGCCAGTTTTAGGAGGAAATCGTCAGTTTTGAGGGTAAATCCTTGGGTTTTAAAATTGTCAGTTGTGCTGTGAAATTTTTAGTTTAGGCGTGAGCATTTCGGCGAAAAATCACGTTTTTTAAAGTAAAAAATTCTGTTATAAATTGAAATCACCAGTTTTGGGTTTAAAAAACGTAATTTTTGAGTTGAAAATCGTTATTTTTGGTTAAAAATGTTAAGGCTTTCACGTATCTCAGACATGAAAAGTCGGACACCCCGTAAATTTGATTAAAAAAGTGAATTTGATTAAATTTGAAAGTGGCTAAATCGACTATTCGCGCGCTATAAATGACCATTCTCGTGTCAAATAGATATGACCAATGTGCGCCTTCGGCTCGACGGACTAATTGAGTCTCCTGAAAGCGACCAAAATAACTTCACACGCCCTGGAAATGTCTAAAAATGGGAAAAATCGACAAATTTTCGGCGCCAGGAATGGTCAAACTCTATGGTTTTGCCTTGATAGCCTATTTGAGCCCTAAAAATGGCAAAACTGACAATTGCCCCGTATATTTGAGTGCCAAGCCCATTTCCTCTACAAGTATCGATTTTCGGGGAAAACAAGGTCAGTTTTTGGATAGAAAGTCAGGAATAGAAGGCTAAAACCGATAATTTCCCAACGAAGATGTCAGTTTTGGATGGATTACGAGCCTTATGGTGAAAACTCAAATTTCCGGGGGAAGAATTTGACGATGTATTGCACCTATTCCTGATTTAATATACTACCGCTTTTGCTGAGGTTTCTAGAACATCCGACATCTTCTGCCCACACCTTGGTCAAGGTCTGGCTACGCCCCTGAGCAATTGTAATTTGCAGCTATAATAAAGAAAATAGCTAATTCGCGGCTGAAATGGGAAAAAATCTCTAAATCACGGCTTAACGTGAGTAAAATCGCTGATTCGCGACTTTTAAAAGGCACTGATCTGCAACATGGGCGTAGCCATAGGGGGGCAGGGGTGGGCAGTTGCCCTCCCCTAGATTCAAAAGCGACGTCTTAGTGGGGCAGCTGCCCACCCCTAGATACCGTTGGATGTACCAAATCCTTCAGGGTCACCACATCCACGCTCACAAACAAAAAAAAAACAAAAAAAAAACGAGAATTTTTACGTCCTGAAAATACATTTTCCCAGATCTGATTGAACTAAAAGACAAATTTCTCATATAGGTATACCGTCAAAACCCCAATTTTACGAATTTTTAAAACGATTTCACGCATTTCGCCCTCAAAAAACCTTTTTGCGCGTTTGTCTCACTTGAAACCAACCGCTGAAATTTCGCTATCTAAAAAAACATTAATTCGCGGATTTGTTTCGCGAAAGCCGTGAGTTTCAGTGGCTAGAAAATCTATTTTTGTGGGGTTGCCTAATTCAACAACTAATTATTTTGCTGATTTTTCATTCCAACCAGACTAGACCATTTCCGCAGTTTTAAAACTCACTGAAAACCCAATTTCTCGGATCTCGCTTTTCTCCGAAATCTAAAATCGCCAGCTTAGTGATAAAATTAGCAGTTTTTTTTTTCTCGAATATCACCATATTAGCACCTACTAGAGCGCCATTTTTGTACTAAAATCGCCAGTTTCGATGCAAAAATTTTAGTTTCGAGGTAAAACCACTTGATTGATTTTTAGGGTGAAATCACCAGTTTGTAGTGATAACATCAGTTTTCGGTTTGCAGTTTGGAGGTAAAAACTTCAATTTTTTGTTAAAAAACGTCAGTTTTGAGGAAACGTTGCCGGTTTTATGGTAAAACCACCAGTTTGGGGGTAAATGTTTCATTAGGGAAATTTGTCTAATTTAGTTCGAGAGTATTGTCTTAAAATCTTCAGTTTTGATATAAAAACGTCAGTTTCGACTTGAAATCCTTAGTTTTGAAAGATTTCAACTCGAAAAGTGTTGATTTTAGTCAATACTAAAGATTTCACGCCAAAGGTGTGACGTATTATTAAAACTGAAGATTTTAACCATAAACTTTTGTCAGTTTCCCCTAAAAAATGAAAATTTCACCCCGAAACTGGTAAGTTTTACCACAAAACAGAACCCAAAATACCCAATAACCCAAAATTCAGGTTTCTACTTTGAAACAATTACCAGAAAACTTAATTTTCACTACAAAACTGCCGATTTCACAAAAAAAAGTGGTTTTACCTGAAAACTGAACATTTCATCAGAGTTTGCAAGACGAAGTCGTCAGTTTTAACGTAAAATCATATTTTTGGGAAAAACGTCAGTTTTGGAGTGGAATTGTCAGTTTTGGTGTAAAATAACCGGTTTTGGGGTAAAACAATCACTTTTGGGGGAGGAATAATAAATTACCAGTTATGGGGTAAAATCGTCAGTTAAAGGTACGTGAGTTGTTTGGGAGTCAAATCATCAGTTTTAGGGTGCGTTTATCAATGCACTTATTCCTCAGAAAAACTGGGATAAGTTGGGTTAAAGTTGAGAAAAAAGTTATTTTCATGGTAAAATGAAATTTTTCGGGGTGAAATATTCAATTTTGAGGTGAAACCGTAAACGATTTGGTGCACAATCGACATCTTTCAGGGTAACCGTAATCTCGTCTTATTTGGGAACAAATCATCAGTATTGTGGTGAAATTGTCAGTTTTGTGTTAAAATCGTCAGACTTTTCAAGGCAGAGTCGGAACAGTTTCGACGTAAAATCATCCGTTTTGGGGCAAACATCAGCTACAGTGTGAAATTGTCAGTTTTGGAGTAAACTGTCAAGTTTTGGGATGGTGCCGTCAGTTGTAGGCTATGAAATCGTTAGTTTTGGGCTCAAAACCGACAGTTTCAAGAAATATGGCCACATTTTCAGGGGCCTTATTCTCTAACCGTCTCTAACGAAATAGAAACTTAGCTTTGGTAGAAACATTGAAATGTCATTCATGAAATTAAGAAAACTGAACGTTAACGTATGATTTTTGAAAAAAGCAATGATGAAAAAAGTTAGTGAATAAGGCCCGAGGTTTGGAGTAAAATCGACAGTTTTAGAGTAAAATCTCCGATTTTCTGGTTAAAATAGACAGTTTTGTGATGAAATGAACAGTTTCGGAGTAAAATATTCATTTCTAAGGTAAAACTGCCCAATGTTTTGGGGTAATTCGCCAGTTTTGTAGTGACATCTCTAATTTTGGGGTAACACGTCAGCTTTGGCGTGAAGTCGTCTGTTGTGGTGTAATATTGTCTTATAAGGGAACAAATCGTCAGTATTGTGGTAAAATCATCAGTTCTGTGTTAGAATCGTCAGAGTTTTCAGGACAGTGCCGCGAGTTTAGGTGTAAAATATCCAGTTTCAGGGTAAAATCGTCAGTTGTAGTGTATAACATGAGTTTTGGGCGTAAAAACGCCAGTTGTATTGTGACAACTTCAGTTATGGGGTAACACCTCGACTTTTTTCGTCAAATTGTCTATTTCAGAATAAAATATTCAGCATTGAGTAAAATATTCAGTTTTGGGTTTAAAAATGTCAGTTTTTAACGTCTCTCGGGCAAGTGTACCGCCGTAAAAGTCTGGGTTTAGGGAGTCGACAGGGGCTCAAACCGGAACAAAGAGGTTATTTTACCCCGTGACGTACATGCTATTTATTCACAGTCCGACTCACCTTTCCCCAGACCAGACGGCTTGAGGTAGCCTTCGTGCGTCCCGCTGTCCCTGACTCTGTGGACTTTTTAGCTGTGAACTCCCCCAACTATAGAATTCCCCGAGGACATGTTTGTAAAACCTCAAGTGTTGGGGATAACGAGCAGTTTTCTCAAGGTACAGCCATATATCGGGCCATTCTCCCCCGCTCGTCTGGTTCACCCAACCGAGCGGCGATAATTTCCCAGATCGAGCTCCTTTTCTCTATACTGCCCTCGGACGACATAACGCCCTAATAGGGCGTTACACAAGAAGTTGAAAATTCGGACACCCTGCTGTATTGGAGGGCTAAGCCCTTTCTACAAGTATCAATATTTTTTGGGAAAACATTGTCAGTTGTCCCGTACGGTTGTTGGACCGTAAATCCTAAATAGAAAAATGGCACCGAGGGTACGGTCCAGTCTCCGTTCCTAAATAGACAGTCCCAACTAGAAGGCTACAACGATATTTTACAGTCGTAAATGTTAGTTGTTGATGGGTTCTGACCCTTTTTTTGTGGGAATTCAGTTTCTACGGGGAACAATTTGACGATTTAAAGCGCCTATATCTGAGTAGACGAACTACCAGTTCTTTTGCTTGGGGTCTCTGGTGCATCTGATATCTTCTGCCCACCCCTAGACCAAGGGCTGGCTACGCCCATGACCTGCAAGATGTGCCAAAAGCGCCGATTCGCGGTTAACAAACAAACCAGAATTTAACGCAACGTGGTGCAAAAAATCATCAGATGTAATTCATGTTTTCAAAATTAGCCAATGAAATCTCCAGGTTTTCTAGACTAGTGTATCAATAGCGAAAAAAGGAAAGTACCTGCTATTCATTAACTATTACTGTTCTTTTCCTTCTAAAAAGCCCTTAATTACATGAGAAAAGAGGAGCGCTGCTCTTAGGGGGAGGGCATTTCGCGTCCAACCATAAGGGGGGGGGCGGAGGAGTTGTTTGTGATAGAGTTCAACAGATCATGAATTCACGACCATAAAGATAGAATTCCGTTTCAAATAATTTCTTTTTCAAGCGACAGCTGCCTATAATAAAAAAACTATTGAACCGTCGTAAACATGATCATGGCCGCGTTTCACGTAATGTACCAAGACGATAGTATATCTTAAATTACCCCTCCCCACTCCTTTTCAACTGTTTAACAACTGTAAAAACCAAACAGCCTTCACGAGAATCTAATCGGCCTTTCTTCAAGAGACAATTTTTGTGAAACGACCGTGACGGACACACTCTTGACACGCGCCGTTCTCTTCGTCATCTAAAACTGCCTAAACGACGTTATTTTGTTACCCGATCACCTGATACCTAGAACTGATCGATCAGACCCAGCTTTTCTGCTTATTAACGACAGGAATAGATAATTCGGAATAGCATAGACCCGAAATCATAATCCCGTCGGTTTTAACCGTTACAATTAAGAATATGATGTTCGATAGGGTCTTTCCATTACTACCAGGATTTCTGGAGCAACCTATTTTGCCAACTATCCCCTACACTGTAATAAACCCATATGTGCACCAACATTCTTAACATTCAAGGGTCTCACCATTATCTAGCTTCCAAAGAACGTTGCCTGTGCTGTGATCAACTCCAAAAAGTGATCCATTCAGCGTGGAAACAACTAGAACATTGTAGTGAGCCTGATCACGGCTGTAAGTTGGAAAGGATGTACTCTCCCAGTCCTAAAGAGAGAGAGAAAAAATGAAAATTATGATCTCTTACGCGTAAAATTAGACAGAATTAGTACTTCGATTCCGAGAACGTTTTCTTCACACACAACCAACTGCAATATTGCCTGGCATAATAAAAAGAGGATCCAAGTGCAATGTGTCGCCAAATTCATCGCGATTTATTTTCAAATGACAGCCCATCACCGTGTTTAAAACAATCTTCGACGATTTTTGACGGTAGAACATTTACTGGAACTAATTATAAAGCAGAAAACACACACTGATTCGCGATACAGTCCGAAGATAAAACAAAGTTCCAAGACGTACTATGGCAGGGGGTAGAGGGGTTTGTGTTGACGAGGCATGGAGCCGTTGGTTCTACGCGAAGCAATCATGAAATCAACAGTTGTTTACTGTTAGTAAACTTTTACAATTTGCACCTTATTTTTGAGTTTTTGACCACATTTTTCGGAACGCGGAACCCTACACATTCACTCAAACTTAAAGCGAGAAAATTTCTTCTGAATTCTGTAAATTTATGAGCAGTTTACTTTGTTTACGCTGTAATTAAGACGTTTTAGATGCGGAAGGTTCTCCCGATAAGGACACAATCAAGAATCAAATCACTGTGACATAAACTTGATGTATTCCGTTTTATTGCTCGTTTTCTAATTATTTTCCCATTATTATAATTGGCAAGCAGTTGAGTCCAACAGCTTAATTTTGTCCAGAATTTGAGCCTGTTCACTTGAAAATTTAACGCCCTCCCGTGATAAATGTCCTTACATTTTTTTCCAGTTTGTGAATTTTTAAAATCTTGATTCCTGGCCGATACAAGTAATTTTTTAAGTTCGCTCATTCTTTTTAATTGACTTTTCTTGTGATTCTACTCGGTAGTTGTTATTGCACAGCCTTGAAGTACAGTGACGAGCATCCTTTGAGATGATAAGTCACGCCGCCTTAGCGTTATTTGCTTAGCTCAAAATTATGAAACAACTTCTGTTTTAAAAATGGATAAGAGTAGTAAGTAGTTGTTTAATATTGGGATTGAATGTTTATCTTCGAAATAATCGGCTGAGATTTGGAGCTGCACTAACTAGCATGGCACAGTCGGTTTGGGCTTAGCCCTTGGTGATGTCTTAAAACCAAACGCTTTAAAACATGATTCCTTCCAATAAACTAGCTCTGATAAAAGGTGAAATAAGCCTATTTATCTTTTTAGATACATCTTGTTTTATCTAGAAATTCTATTTTTTTTATTGTCACTAAACTCCAGCTATCTCTTTCTTTTCATTTTTCCCCGTGCGCTTTTGTCCAGTAAGTCTTTCTATTCACCGAATGTGTTTGCCCAGGTAAATCGATTTCAACATCCACGCCTTCGTTTGTAATCCGCTACAATGCCGAAGACGAAGAAGTGGAGCAACTGTACAATTCGCCTGTTTATAAAGGTTAGTTCCGACATCGTCAGTATAATTGAAGTAAGTTAGGAATAGTTTCTAAGGATCCGTCCACGTGAATAGCAGTGACGGCAGAAGTGCAGGTTTGGATTGTACAAATATGCCGCGAGGTCATTCATGGAAATCAATAACATTATGTACGAAGTGGAGAAAGGGGCCTATTCTAACCTAACTTTATTTTTTGGGCAATAAGGAACTTGCACAAGTGTGTCAAATTGTAGGGGTGTCATAGGGATGAAAGGTGCTTGGAAACTGGTGCAGCACTAGTAAAACAATGGAACGGATCTAAAGAGTTTATGAATACGCTCGGAGCAGAGTTGCCATGGGTATGGGACGATCCAATAAAACATTCGCACACCACAAATGGCCAAACTTACCTTTCACGCGCCAAAAGTAGTCAATACTGACCATTCACGCGCAATTGACTCTGCGTGCCCTAAAAATTGCCTGACTGCCTAGTCAAGCCATAAAATCGGAAAAACTGACCATTCGGACATACCGGACGTATATGCCAAAACTGACGATTCGTGCATTGAAAATATCACACAGACTATTCACTCCCTAGGAATGACCATAATATACTGGCAGTTAGCGCCGTAAAATGGTCAAACTGGCTATTCACGCCCTGAAAAGTAGCAAAAATGATTCTATGTGGACTATAAATGGTTACACTTTTTAGCTTTTAAAAGGCCTGAACCAAAATTGCCTGAAGGCAAAATTGATCATTCGCGCCTCAAAAATGGCCATATTGAAGTTTCATGCCTTGAAAAGTCTTAACTTTTTCTATTCGTGCCTAAAATATTGCAAAACTAGCTAGAGTTGCAAACTCATACTAGAAATTCGAGCTATAAATGAAGTCCAAACTGATCATTTGCGCCCCACAGAGGCTACGCGCCTTAAGGCGGGGTTTCAGGCGAGTTTCCTCGACCCCTTCCCAGTCACCCCTCGCCAATACTTCGCACATGAATTTTGGCTCCATTTCTGCACCAATATTCGATTTCAAAGTCTAATTTTAATCTTCAGGAAGTTCTACAGTGACCTTAAATCTTGCTTTTTCAAATTTTATACCTAAAATAACCCCAAAGCACTTTAGAATTTGAATGTGTTTTAAGGTAAATTCAGGGATGAAATCTGGAAAAGTAAGATCTAACGTCACTGTAGGACTTCCTGAAGATTAAAATTAGACGTTGAAATCGAATATTGATGCAGAAATGGAACCAAAATTTATGTGCGAAGTTTAGGCGAGGGAGGACTGAGAAGGGGTCGAGGAAACCCGCCTGAAACCCCCCCCCCCCTTAAAACGATATAATGACAACTGGCGTTGGCGCACCGAACATTGTCCCTCCGTCCAATGTGAACTTCGCGCACCCGTATAAACCAGACTCTTTTCGCGCTATAAAAATTGCTTGTCAGGCTAATCACGTCCTAAAACTGGCTGAACAGGCATTCGTGCTTGTAAAATGACCAAACTGAGCATTTGCACCCCTAAAATGGTTAAAATGGAGACGATTCGTGCCCTGAAAATAGCCAAATTGATTATTTGAGCCTTGCAGATGGCGTAGCTGACGATTCGTGCCATTGAAATGCCTAATCTGACTTGCTGCACCGAAAAAAATAGCCAAATTGGCTATTCGCGCCCTTATAAGACTAATTGACTTATACGAGCCCAAAAATCGATGAACTGGCTAACTGATTGACCCCCCCCCACGCCCAACCACCACACCAATGCGGTTGGTTACTGCAAACACCCGCGCTATAAAGTGACTTCCATTTTGACGCCCCGAGTCTTGCGCGTCGTTGTGGTTAGCGTTAGAGCTTTCTAACTGTAATTTTCGTGCCCAATTAACAGTATTACTGCTAAATAGCAAGTTACGTGTTTTGTAGGGGTGAAGGAGGGGGTCCAGAATTAACAAATTCTTGAGCTACCACGAAACTAACAGTTTCATTATCGAATGGTTCGCAGGCATGCGGTTGAACAGGCAGTTTATGGCGTGAAATTACGAATTTTGTGGCTGGGTAACATTTTTTTTGGAGATTTCACGATTTTCTCGCGTTTTCTCGGGTCAAAGTGGGGCCTCCGGGGGACTCGAACCCATCGAGCGCTGCCCCAAAGAAGAAGGCACTAGCCCCCTGAGCTTCTTCCTGGATCCGCGCTTGATTTTGACAATAAAACGTGTATTTCTGACCAGAATCCGCAAATTTGGCGGACGATTGAACTCCTAAAAACCGAATCTTCAACGATCTTATTCACTCAAGGTAAGGGCTGATGTAAAAATGGTTTCCGAGGATGTCTGGCACGAAAAAGTAAGAAACAACCGGAGGAAGCCTAAAAACTACTTTACAACAGCTAATCACTGATCAGTTTTATGTTAAATTGTTCTATACTCAGGCCCCGTATTCATAGTCGTCACTCAAGCTGAGTATGTGCTTGTATCGATACAAACAAAAAATTGGACGGGCTCTCGGTGACCCCGAAGATCGTGAAACGACTTTGCCTCATATTTTTGACTTATTATTTCTCAATAATAAGTCTTTGTAATCGTACCGCAAAAAAAATGTTTGACCCCCCTCCCTCACTGAAAATTTGTAGTTTTACGTGCGTAGTAAATAAACAAAAAAATGTCCGTCCGCCGTCCGGGGCATATCTTGCCCTAAGATTGCTCGAAAAAACTCGTTCTTTCGCACATAGACTCCATTTGGGGTCTAGCTGGTCCTAACATCTGATCAGTTTGATCAAATAACTCCCTGGGGTTTTATGGGCCAAAAGCGGGTCCAAAATGGGGATTTTCAAAGGATTTGGGATCATAGGGGTGTGGGGTGTCGATTTTCATGTAATTTCAAGCCGGATTTGACTACACCCATGAATAATAAACCCATAAACAGTCGAAATAATAAGGCGTTGTTCGATAATTCGCAGAGTTTTTAAATATTTTTTTTCAAAAAATAATCGTTGCCATGAAAATGGATAGCCTTGGCAATGGCTGCCATAGCAACGGTTTCCATGGTTTTGGTTACCATAGCATCAGTTGCCATAGTATAAAGAAACATAGCAACGGTAGCCCATGGTAACAGCTCACATATCAACGGTTGCCATGGGTAACGGTTACCATAGCAACGGTTGTAGTAGCATTGACTCACATAGCAACGGTTGCTATGTAACAGCTCACGTAGCAACGGTTGCTGAGGTTAACAGTTACCATTTCAACGCTTGCTGTGATAAAGGTTACATGGCAACTGATGCTATGTGAGCCGTTACCATGGCAACTGTAGCTATGTGGGCTGTTACCACGGCAACCGGTGCTATCGTAACAGTTTCCATGGTAAAGTTCCATTTCCATTGTAATCGTTACCATGACAACTGTTACCATGGCAACCGCTGCTACGGTAACCGTTACCATGGTCGCGTGGTTAAGCGTGACATTTTTCGTGACGAATATGATGTTACGATACGAGTGCGAAAAGCACTTCATTCCGTTCGAGTTTGAGAGTTAGTGCACGAGGCGTATCGTACGCTATTTTTCTTACACCCAAAAATTAATATTGCAAAAAAAAAAAAAAAATCTGTCACAACACAACACTCGTTAGTCACACTACGTTATATCATTATCACTCGTCTGATATTGTTCCAACGTTATATAAACTGGATTGCTCACAGCGGACTGGAGGGGCGTAGAGGGGGCAGGTCGTCCCCTGATAAACAATCACCCTGTCCCTCACCATGTGTAGTTATGGCAACACAACTCTCTTCCGGTATTTATTTTGAAACTCCACCCCTCTCATCCACTTGGGAGCTTACTTGATGGCTATTCTTTATCAGTAGTGATGAGCAATCCAGTTCTTTTATATATCGTTGTATTGCTCATGCCGGCTACCTACCGATTTGATCGAAAAGGTTCATTGTTGAAAGCACCTTTATTTTAACATGGTGGCGACTATCGTAACTGCGGAGCGTGCGAATTAGCTTGCGGAATGGCGTCGATTCCGCACGGTCAGCTACCTTTGAGCGTGCGTGAGAGGCTGATTCCAGGCGGGGTGTAAGAAAAAAAAACGAACAGAGTTCCCTGAAGACGTTTCACGTCAATAGATGACTCGTTAATTAGAACGACCAATTTGTAGCGGTTTAAGCAGATACTCATCTTGAGTGACGACAATGAATTCGGCCCTCAGTCTCGTTACAAAGCTACTGAGGCTTCAGCGGCGTAACGAAGTGAGCTAGCAATCGCGGGGGTGCAACTAAAATTTCAAACCCCCCTCGCCTTGTCATAACGTAAACTAGCGTATTATTCTAGAACAGGGATTCTGATGGTTTTGAGTGAGCTAGAATAGTTCAACGAGTGAAACAGTGGCAGATCATGTCGTCCACAAGACCACTTTGGCGTTTCTTGTAGGGGCTCCAGGATCCCGGTGAAATTGTGGTTTAAATGAACAAAATCCGCGAAATTAGGTTTTGAAATAGTGAAATCCACGAAACTTTGGAGGGGGGGGGGGTTGATAGCCATAATGAAATGGGCCAAATGACTAAGGTTTTTGAATGAGTCAAACCACCGAATTTGCTTTTGTAAAAAGCGAAATTAGTTTTCAACTTAAAATCTAAAGATTTTAGAAAGAGCTAAATCCACGAAATTTGGTTTTGGAAACATTGAAAACGAGACAGTGGTATGACATAGCTACGATCCGTGAAATTTGGTTATGAAGAATCCAAACCTGTGAAATTTAGAAGTGGAAAAGCCTCTGTTCGTCCTCATATTTTCAGCTACCAGGGCTATAATCGTGGTCTCACATTAGCCTGGCAATTAAGTCGAGTACGAAGCTGACGGAACGCTCCTGCTCGGGAGCAGAGGTACAACTGAGCTAAGATCCCCGCCGCAAGCGCTCGGATCTGTACTGGCCAAACCGAGTCAGGGAGGAGATCCCGCTAAACAGGGCTGACTATGGGAACAGAGGACGTTATGGCTAAAGCCACAGTTTTGTTTAAAGATGAACAAGTTGGGAGTGAAAAGGAGGACAAAGAAGAGGAAAATTTCTACCTATTCCCGAAAACCTCAGGGCATAGTCTTAAAAAGTACGACGTGTCCGGGGAAAGTAGGGCGTCTGGTCACTCTATATTCACTATTTCCCGCGAATGACCAAACCTTGTGTTTCCAAAATCGAAACACTTCCTTCCTTTCATTTTTTTTTGCAGCAGAAGCTCTCAGTGACAACAGTAGCCCCCTGTCAACTCCGGTAACGGACAAAAAGCTCGCCACCAAAGAACAGCACTCAAGAAGTATTTGTAAACCAAGTAAAAGATCTGGGAGTTTGGAGGATGGGTCTTCAGCCGGAGGTGATGCTAAAGAACCGTGGAAAATCTTCAGCGACATCAAAGGAATAACGAAACGTGTCGAAGAGAAGCTCGAAGAAATGAAGAGCGACAGGTGGGGGGCTAATTCATTTTGCTTTTTCAAAGAACTTCACTGGATAAATCATTCGGTTTCAGGTTGAAAAATCTTAGAAAAGGCAAAAAATTGAAACATCAAACGAACAGCCTAAGTGATTCCGAAGATAAATCCGAAGATGTAACGAATAATTCATCTTCGGCCGCTGATAAATCGGTGACTTTTTCCAAAGACGATGACACGAATGACGAGTCAGAAATGGGGGACATCAGTGGAAGCGAAGAGGAGCGCTCTCTTTTAGAAGGGCGTCCTTCAACACCAACCTTCACCGACGATATTGTCCCCACCGGTAGTTCGACGAGAAAATCCGATGACAAACGTAAAGGGAGAGGGAGGATTAAGATGAAATTTGTAAAGAAAAGGGTAATGGCTTCTGATTCGACGAGTGTTTTTCTTCAGAACACACGAGGAAAAATCACTCTCGTCTGATTTCAGACGCAAAGGCAACACATTGAATTGGCTGTGGACGTTGTCAACGAAACAGAGGCGTCGCCGAGAATTGAGCAATTGCGAAGGATTGATCCAACAACTCCTTATTTGTCCAGACGAGCGGAGAATATGGTGCTAAATAAAAGACGAGTGAACACTGTTATTTTTCTTTCGCTGGTTTTTCTTGGCATTGCATTTTTCACGTCAAACAAAACATCTCCTTTTGTGGTCGGCAATTATTTTTCTCGTACTTGTTAAATGTCGGTATTCATCCACATTTCCAACTGTTTAGATTGGATTTTGCTTCGGATCTTTTGTATGTTTCCTTGGGTCCTTTTGGAGCGATAAAATTTTTAATTTTCTGAGCGAAGTTGATCCTGAATACAGTTTTTTGCATGGACAATATCAGTATCAGAATGTTCCGTTTCTATCCGATAAAATGATGAAAATGGACGATTTCTATCCAGAGCAGAAATATTACAAGGTACGTACTATTTATGTCGTTGGAAAACACTGTGAAACTTGAAATTGAAATCATATTGATCTTTTCAGGGTTGGATGAACGAGTATAGCTACGACTATGATCCCACCAGCTATCACATTTCTCAGACAGAAACAGTCTACGTTAGATTAGTGGGCAGTATTTTACGTTTAGCGACTCCAAAAAACAAAATTCCCAAACGGGCACATTGGAACGAGCCTAAACATAAAAAAAATGTATTCCTGAAGGAACGTGCGTACGACATCACAAATTGCTCCGTTAAACTTGTACCTGAAGGTTTGATTCGTAAACGGTAAGTCCTTTCACCGCCCCAGGCTTTCATTTTTGCTTCGTACAGAGCTATTCACTACCTTTTTTTTTTTTGAATCTAGGATGTGGAGTAAAAAGTACCCAATTGTGATCACTTTACTTCCTAACTCTCACCTAGGCACAAAAGTGAATGAGCGCAAGAGGAGCCTTTCAGATACTGAGATCAAAAGCTTGATGTCATCGAAGCAAGGTGAGTTGTGTGAATGTTACGAGCCAATTGGTACCATTTTAATGGGTTCTAATTAATTCGTTGTCCATATCTCTTACTCTGCATGGAAATTCGAAATACTTTACCCCGTTGTTTAAAAGCTTTTCATTAACAGAGGACAAGAAATCAGTCGATGATCAAGAAGACACTGCTTCTTCAACCAAGGGAAATTTGAGTTCCAAGTCTCTGACGTCACTAGTGTCTGACCTGAGCCTCGAAGTAAGTGACTCGTTGATGTAATAAGAATTAAAACTAAATCGTCGTTCCATTTATTCCAGGACCTCGAAGATCAACAAGACGACAGCGAGATGACCAAAGGTGACAACTTAGAAATGACGGTTGACGAAATAGTTGACGACGAAGAGGGTGAAGAAGATGATGAAATCAGTGACTTCGTTAAAGTTCCAAGCAGCGAGTCGCGTTTGTATTTGTTTGCCAGGACTGACCGAGAGAAAGATCAATGGCGAGAACAAATCATTTGAGTAATAAAAAATAGAACCAGGCTCTTATGGACGAATTAAAACAGGTTCAGACGATTTGTTGCCGCAGTTAGTTACAAGAACGGCGGCCGGGGCACTGAACTCGATGAAAGTCAGCGAGAGTTGTCCGGACAACTCAAAGAAAACAAAGAAAAACGCAAAAAAATGCACGATGATTATTATAGTTTTATGGAAAATTTCGGGCAGCTGAAGAGTGTATACGAGGTTAGTTGCTGTCATTTAGTCGATAGAAAAAATATTGCTATTGAATTGTACGTCGCAGGAGTCCTTCGGTGTGATAACATTTAATCATACCGCTAAGAAAGAAAGGGAACAGTTCATGTGGATAAACGTACTTATGGCTCGGGTCTTATATGATGTCATGAAAGAACAGAAATGGGTTTCGCTTCTTCAAAATAAAATCCAAAGAAAGCTCTCAATAATCAAGGTAAATGTTCATTAGTGCTTGGCCAACTTAAACAAATAATTCACCAACCATCTTGCAGGTGCCTTCTTTCATGGATCCCATAATCTTGTCGAATATAGAATTCACCGGCACTGTCCCTGTCATCGAATGTTCGCACATTCCCAACATTAACGCCGACGGTGTTTGGGCGGAACTGGAAGTCTCTTATCAAGGAGTGACTTCAATGACGCTTGACACGAAAATCAATTTGATGAAAATGAAAAAAGAGGCGGCGAAAGAAACGACCGAGCAAGCATCTTCGCCAGAAAAGTTAGTAGTGACGTACCTATTTAATTTGCAAGGGTCTACGGTGTAGTCAGTAAAGCCGACACTATGTGCAAGCTGTGCTACACCTCTCTAGGGGGTGGTAGTCCGTGATTGAGGAAGTGATAAATAACATAGAAGTAAAAAGGAGGAAGAAATGGTTGTCAAAACAAATGAAGAAAGAGAATCGGTTCTCAACTCAGGTCAGAAAATTATAATTGGGTCAGAGAACCATCAATTGACCGCATTGAACAATGGGGAACTTGCACATTTTTCAATCACTAGTGTTTCTTGAAGAGGGCTCGTCAACAAGACAATTGCCTACATTAAACATTGAAATCAATCAAGGGTTTTTTTAGACGAATTTTTAAAAATTTTGCGTGGGGGTTTGATTACGTCACAGGGCAGTTAATAAAATCGATGGTGTTGGGAAGAGGGGGGAAGACGCGTTTTCTGGGGTTTAATTTTTCTTGTCATTTGTAAACAAAACATTTTAGAGTTTCCTCAAATGCTTCAAAACTGCTCATTGACGTCATTTTTCCCTCGCACCATCCATCCCCTCCTGAAAAACTTTGAAATTTATTTAAAAATCACCAGACGCACCAATCGGGCTGCAACTACCGTTAATATCCTTGTCCGCATGTGCCAATTCACTGGTATACTTTTCCTCCAAATCGGGCATTTATGCAAGTTCCCCATTGTGCACATAGCACAATTGACCACATAGCGTGTTTGTCCTTGACTGTAGCGTGCTTGTCCTTGACCGTAGCGTGCTTGTCCTTGACCGTAGCGTGCTTGTCCTTGAGCATAGCGTGCTTGTCCTCGACCACATAGCGTGCTTGTCCTCGACCACATAGCGTGCTTGTCTTCGACCACATATCGTGCTTGCCCTCGGCCATAGCGTGGTAGTTATTGACCATAGCCGTCCCCCACCAATTGATTGCGTGTTTCACCATGCGAAACTGCAACTTCACGACAATTTATCGGCGAATCTTGCAAATTTTGCAATCGTCGTACTCTAAACTCATGCATTTTCGCGAATATTCAGCCTCGAAACTTGTATTATTGCCGCAATAAACTTTAAACACGGCAATTTTGCAGACAATATTTTGCCTAAGTTTATGGGCGTAGCTATACCTCTGGACAGAAGGGTGGGAGAAAATTGCAATTTCTCCTAGATTAAGACCCAAAACTTGCAATTTATCCAAAATGAAGTCCCGAAACAAGCACTTTTGCTAGAATTGAGACCCGAAAATCGCATCGCCTCGGATATTCGCCCATGGAACTTCCAATTTCCTGGATATTTGTCACGCTCTGTGATTCGTTAGGGCGGACTGGTCTGTTGGACCCGGCCGCCACGACCCGAAATTTTAAATTTCAATCCAAGCTTTTACACCAGGGTGGTGGCCAACGCCAGGGCCCGCGGGCCAAGAAGTGGCCCGCTGAGTCTTTCACAATGCCCCCCCCCCCTTATGGCCTATACGGTGGTAAATTATTATTTTTAATATTGGTTTTTTGAGCCCCTCGGATTTTTGTGGAAATGGAGGGTGTTACAACTCGCGCCTCCTCGTGGGCGGCTAATACCCCACTTAATGCCCACTTTCCAGACTAAAATTGAAAATAACGCTAATTTGGTGCTGGAATTGAGATAAATGGTTAGGATACGTCTGAAATTATTGAGAAAAATAACTGATTCACGGACAGAAGTGAGAAAAAAAGCTAAGTAGCTCACAAATAAAGTTAAGAAAAATACATAGCGAACTTGCGAGGTAAAACGTTACTTCACGGCTAAAATTGAGAAAAAACCGGATAAATTAGTAAAAAAAAACAACAAAAGAAACAGTAATTCGCAATTAAAGTTACGGAACACGCTAATTCACGGATAAAATAGTGAGAAATCGATAATTCACCAATAGTTTTGGGAAAAGGCGCTAATTCGCTCCTAAAATTATTAGATTCGCGGTGAAAATTAAGAAAGTGCTAATTCTCGGTTAAAATTGGGGGAAATCGATCTTTAGCGGCTAAAATCTTCAACCAATTTTCAGCTTCTGAAGGCTAGTTCGTGGCTGAAACTGCGAAAAAACGCTAATCCATAGTTAAAAGCGGAGTAAATCTCGCTAATTCGCTGCTAAAATTAAGCAAAGTTGCTAATGCATGGGTGAAATTGAGAAAAATCGCTAATTAACGGCTGAAATCAACAAAAACACGATTTAACTGCAAAATTCGGATAATTTGTTAAAACACTGCTAAAATGGTGAAAATTTCTAATTCGCGGCTAAAATGGAGAAAAATTGGTAATTTATCGATAAAATTGAGAAGAATCGCTGAAGTAAAGAAATCGCTAATTTGCGGAATAAATGGATAAAACGTCAATTCGCGGCTTCTGAAGGTAACTTCGTGGCTGAAAGTGAACAAAACAGCTAATCCACGGCTAAAAGAGGATAATGCACTAATTCGCGGATAAAATTCAGAAAAAGCGTGAATTCGCAGCGAAAATTGGGAAACAAAACTTTCATTGATGGCTCGATAGGAGGCTAGAATTAGGTGAAACGCTAATTCATGGCTGAAGTGAAGAAACAAGGCTATTTATATAGCAAGTCGTGGTTTCCGGAGACAACTTCTTGTCTGAACTTGGAAAATATAGCGCTAATTCACGGTAAAATAGCTCATTAGTGAGTCAAATCAGAAAAAACACAAATTCATTGCAAGAAAACCCGTAAACTGCTAATTCACGGCTGAAACGGAGACAAATCGCTGATTCACGGCTAAAATGGAGACTTCATGGCTAAAATTAGAAAATATAGCGCTAATTCACGGGTCAAATCGATCATTAGCGGCTCAAATCAGGAAAAAAACAAATTCATTGCAAGAAAAATCGCTAAAAATAACATTTCACTCTTTTATCAGTCTACAAGGCGTTTCGACGGTGAGGTTCCCCGTTCTCTTCAGACGTCGAAATATTTATTTTCATATTTCGCCGATATATTTTCATATTTTTATCGAAATATTTTATTTGCAATTTCAATTAAATTAACGCCCGAAGAGCCGAAACTATCAATCTCGCGGACATTCAGCCAGGAAGCTTGTCAAGTTACACAATTAGCACCCGAATTAGCAAACTCATAGATATTTGTCTTTAAATGTGTAGCAATTAAACCGCTATTCATCAGGTTATAGGCGCAGTCGGTGCTGGCTAGCCCAGGGTCGGCGACCTCTAAACAAATTAATTGGCCTTGAAAGTTGTAATTTCGCCGATCATTCAATCCAGTGCGCGGAAACATCAAATTTTGCAGATATCTGCCTCTAAAACGTTGTCATTTTTGTTGGGTGTACAGCGTATGGGCCTCGTCTGCCTTACGGTACGGTTCGTACTCGTGGCCGGCTAGTCCGCGGGGTTCGAGCCCTCAAAAACCAGTTGCAAACCGTACAATTTGATGAAGATTGAGCACCAAAACGTTCAATTTCCTCGAAGTCAAGGACCCGAAACTTGCAATTTTGCTGAAACTACAAGTTCCACTTCCAATTTCGTGGGTAATCGTCAGGCTATGGTCTTGCATCGGGGTATGCTAGCCTGGGTTCCGCCGCTACAAAAATGGTCTTGTTAATTCACGTTTCACAGCCAAAAATCCGGTTTCTATCAGCGGAATTCAGCGGAATTTCATCCTTGAATTAGCGAATTGGTGGCGACTTTTCTAAAATTTTTCTCCATTTTACTGTCTCAAAATTGGCACAAGAAGCCGATGAATTGGCATGTTTTCAATTTTAGCCACCAGCCAGTGTTTTTCTCCATTTAAGCGGTGAATTTGTGCATATTCCCGATTAGCGATTTGGCAATTTTTGTCTTTTTTTAAGCCGCAATTTTGCGCTTTTCGTCTATTTTAGGCGCAAAATTGGCTTAAGAAGCCGCGAATTGGCATTTCACTTAATTTAATAGCGGCGAATGAGCATTTTTCCCATACTTTACCCGTAAATTGGCCGTTTTTCTCAATTTCATGGGTGGATTACTAATTTTTTTCCATTGAAGCTTCGATTTTTCTCAATTTCGTAAGTGCATTAGTGTATTTTCTCAGTATTAGATACGAAGTATTTTTATCCCGTGAATTAGAGACTTCTCCTAATTGTAGCCTTGAATTGAGATTTTTTTTTTCAGTTTTATCTGTGAAATAACGCTTTTCTTCAAAAGCCGCGAAGTGTCGTTTTTGTCCTGTGAATTAGCGCTTTTTCTTCATATTATCCGCAAATTAGCGTTTTTTCTCAATTTTAGCTGCATTGTCGCGTTTTTACCCCTCAAATTATCGACTTTTTAAGTTTTACAATTCTAGCCGAGAATAGAGACTTTTCTCATCTCTATTTTAGTCGCAAACATGGCATCAGAAGCCGTGAATTGGCTTTGAATCTCTTCAATTTCAGGCGTGAATCAGTGTTTTTCTAAATTTGAGATTTGAATTAGTTCCTCAATTTTAGCCGTGATTCAGCCCTTTTTATCCCGTGAATTAGGGAGTTTTCTTAATTTCAGCCCTGAATTTGCACTTTTCCTCAGTTTCATCAGTGAAATAAATAAATTATGAACTAAGTGCGCCTTAAAATTCATTAAGAATAATAAAATTTCGAAACATGATTTTTGGAAAAAAAAAAAAAAAATGGATGAGTGCGGCCAACTTCAATCCCGACCCATGAACGAAATCGTTTGTTTAGCGGCATATCTAAACGTAATATCGTTTGTTTAGCCATATTTTTCGTTTGTTTAGCATTTCGAAACAATATATTTTTGGGAAAAAGAAGCGTTGATGGTTTGGCTCAGTAACTCGACCCCGTGGAAGAAATTACTTATTCAGCGGCACATCTCAACGTAATTTGTTAACGTTTATTTGTTGTTCAGAGTTCTTGAATGGCTAAACAAACGTAAACAAATGCTCTTAAGACTAGAAATGGCGCTGTACATACAGTGGCGTAGGTAGGAATTTGTCCTGGGGAAGAGGGGATCAGGTTGAAATCTCGTAAGGGTGAGAGGAGGGGGTAATTTCACATTTTAGTCATCATTCTACCCAGCCAGCACACTCTTAAATCTGGACATCTTGCTAGCCTCATCATAGCATCAATCTCTCAGTTAGGGGCGATTTTTGGACTCTACCAGCAAATTAGCGCTTTTTTGGCCGAGTGTATCGTTCTTCTCAATTTCAGCCGCAGATTAGCGGTTTTGCCCCACCCCCTCCCATAGCCATGAATTTGCGCATTTTCTCAACTTTAGCAGCAAAGTATCGTTTTTATCCCGTGAGCGATGTTTCTTAATTATCCACGAGTTTTGGCGTTTTCCTCAATTTTAGCAGCATATTACCGATTTTTTGAATTTCTTATCAGGGGATTAGTAATTTTCTCGGTTTTAGCTGGAAATTAACGTTTCTCTTAAGTGTTTCCACAATATTAGCCGCAAAATAGGGGGATGTTTCACGAATTAGGATTTTTTTGGTTCACCATACGCAATGCATGAGCGATTTTTCTCAGTTTACTCGCGAACTAGCGGTTTCTTCGCCTATTGCCATAAATTGGCGCTTTTTTTCAATTTCAGCCTGAAAAGTTGCCTTCAGAATCCGCAAATTGGCGTATATTCAGTTTTTGGCACAAATTAGAATTTTTCTCAATTTAAACCATGAATTAGCGCTTTTTTTAATTGTAGCGGCGACGGAATAGCTTTTCAAACCTGTGAATTAGCGAATTTTCTCAATTTCAGTCACGAATTGGCGTTTAGCGCAATTTTAGCTGTGAATTGGCGATTTTCTCCATTTTTAGGCTTAAAATTAACTTTGCTCTTAATTTTAACTAGGCTGATTATTTTATTTTCTAAATATTACCCGCAAATTATCGGTTTTTCACATTTTACCACCGCATTAGCAAAACTATATAACTTTTATAGGTACAGATTATTGCTTCTTTTCAGTTCTAGCCGTCAATAAGCGTATTTTTTAACATTATACTATAGCCATGCATGAATTTGCCATTTTACTGAATTTTAGCCACAAAAATGCCTTCAGAAGGTGCGAATTTAAATTATAAATGTGAATTTTTTTTTCAAACCAAAAAATTTACATCTATCCATCCATTTCTGTCAAAAAATCATCATTTTTAAATTATAAATTTCACGACACTTAATTCGAAAATTAGTGGTGTTTCTCAATTTTAGCAGCGAATTTTCGCTTTTTCTAAATTTTAGCAGCGTGGCAGCGTTTCCAACCCGTGCATTACCTACCGAGTTTTGTCAATTTTTGCCAAGAATTGGCGTTTACTCAATTTAAGATGCAAATTAGCACTTTTTCCCATTTTTAACTGAGAATTAGCACTTTTCCCCAATTTGAACTGAAAATCAACGTTTTTCTTAATTTTAGCTGCGCTAATTGTTGATTTTTTCAATTTTTGCCGCGAATTAGTGATTTTCTTCATTTTGTATCCGCGAATTAACGTTTTTCCACAACTTTATTTCTGCAAATTGCAAATTAGCGATTTTTCCCAATTTCAGCTGTGAAATAGCGTTTTGTGCTAATTTTGCGGCTATTCAGCATCCTATTCCCTTTTTCATACGCGAATGGGCGATTTTACGCCATTTCAGTTGTGAATTTGCCATTTTTGTCCAATTTTAACCTGAAAGGGTCTTTTATTTGTCAATATTATAGCGTGTTTTCTCAACTTTAACCTCGGGGTTTGCCCAAATACAACACTTTTGCGTTGATTTCCACAATTTATTCGAAGAATGGCCTCTGGAAGTTGAATCGCGAGACCACGAATCAGCGCTTTTTAGCAGCTGTAGCCACGAATATTACCGATTTTTGTCTGATAGAGGGTCCGGGGCGAACCCCCCCCCCCCGTACATCGGTACACTACTGCGTTGGTTCTGAAGTCCAAGGAAAGAGCTGGGCGTACTCGGACCTTTTCGGGCTGCTTTAAGTCCAGAAAATCTGCTAAACCTAACTTCAACGCCTTCGTCCTTCGTTGGTATACTTGTAACGATTTTAAGACTAGAAACGGCGCTAAACAAATGATTTTGCCCATGGGCCGCGTTACGTAAACTTGGCCGTACCATCAATTTTTTTTATCAAAAAAATAATGTTTTTAAATGCTGTACAAACGCAAACAAACGATTTTACGTTGAGAAATGTCGCTATATAAACGATTTCGTCCATGGGTCGGGGAGCATGAAGCTAGCCCTACTCATCTGGTTTTTTTAAAAAAAAATGTATCGAAAATGCTAAACAAACGAAAATTTTGGCTAAACAAACGTAAACAATCGAATAGGACAGTTTTCGTAGTTTTTTGCGTTACGGGTCGGGTCAGGTTGACGTGCTATGATCTAGAGGATATTGGACGATTTTTATTCCAAGCCGGAGGTGGTCTCCCGGCGCGCAGCGGGCCTCAAGGCGGTCGCTCTCTCTACCCCCTAAAAACCGCTGAGAGAAAAGTGTGAGCTGAGACGGAAGACTGACAACACGTTCAAACTTGTTGTCATCAGGTCTTTGCTTGTATACACAATGTTCCGACACATCAGTCTTTTTAGAGGTTTGTCATGCCTCGTTCAGTTCATGCGAGACTGACGATTTCCCATCCACAACGTAACGTTTTGTTTGACCAATAAGACGCGCGCATGTAGACCGGTCTTTTGACGCATTTATTCGCAAGTTTTGAACGTTTCTATAGCGTTCTGACGTAGAACTCGAGAATATAAAAGCGTGCCGTGACATCGTGCAAGGATGACAACATCGTTCAAGTTGATGCTTTTCAATTTCAATTTGTTACTAAATTCTTCAATACATATGTTTCAGGAACCAAAAGTCGGCTTATTTGTACAGTTCGCAAGAAGACAGTGCTGAAAGTTCAGGGGAAGAGAAATTAGGCAGGAAAAAACCTCCGAATAAAGCTCTAACAATGATCGATAAAATCGCTGCTTCGCATTTGTTTCAACAGGTTTGTTCAATTTTAACGAACAAACAATGAAATAATGAATATGTTCATTTCTGGTCATGTTGTCGTGGAGGCCGAACAATCCAGGGATTTTCAACATTTTTGTCTCTCCACAAGTTTTATTGCTACACCGAATCGATTTTCGACCTGACTAGGTCATCATCAGGGTTTCTTCAATTAAGAGATCCGAGAGTCATACACTTTTCATGTGAAAGTCACATGCGTTATTCAACTTCAACTTTACTTTCACATGAAAAGTGTATGACTCTCGGATCTCTTAATTGAAGAAACCCTGATGATGACCTAGTCAGGTCGAAAATCGATTCGGTGAAGCAATACAACTTGTGGAGAGACAAAAGTGCTGAAAATCCCTGAATGAAATAATGTATAAACCATTTTTCTTCGCGTTTTCAGATGACTGAACATAGGCTGGTGAAAAAAGCCATGTTTAGTGTATCAAAACCACTCTCACTCAAAGTGGACGTAAAAAGGATAATAGGAACCATAGTCCTGAATATTCCTCCACCTCCTTCGGATCGTCTCTGGTATTTTTTTTCATTCAGCTTCACTGGGCCTTTGTCTCTGCTAACGTTTTTTCCTCGTTAGGTACGGTTTCAAGCCTAACACTAAAATCCATATGAGTGCCACCCCAGTTGTCGGAGAAAGGGGCATTAACATGAATTACGTCTCAAATTTCATCGAGAAAAAATTGTACGCCGAATTTCAGGTATGATAACCCTGGTGGTTGTAACAATTACAAATTAAAACAAATAAACCCCATCGGTGATGCTTATAGAAAGTCCTGGTAATGCCCAACATGGACGATCTGACAATACCTCTAATGAGTCACGTCGACCCTTTTTAACATTAAGACCTGTGTGATGCTTGTTGGACGCGACGAAGTCGATGTCGGACGCCGCCTTCCGCGCAATATTAAGTTTCATATTTCTAGCGCCTTGCAGTCTTTTATTTTTGTGCAATCTTGAGTTTCTAACGAGTTGAGATTCTTATTTATTAACTATAATTTCTATGTTTTCATACCCGAAACCAAATCACGTAGTTCCTTTTCGTTCTTTTTTAACTCTTGTTACCTTTTATTTTTATAGAATAAGATAGCGAAAGCATCTTATAAACACAAAGTGTTGCTTATTTTATTATTTTTATGTTCGTGTCCACTTGAGCCTGTGATTTAATACTGACCAAGAAACATAAAATGATCTACTGCACATTGTCCTTCCTTATTGCACGACTGAACTGAGTGAATTTCTTCACTCCGTAGGCTCGAAAAAGAAGGCTGCACAATGAAAATGGTTGGTATGTAGTTCCATAAATTAAAATTAAGGTTGAGGATTTATATTAGGTACTTGTGATACAGCTTGAAGAGTAACGTTTTTTTCTGGATTTATTATTATCATAATTGTTATAACTCATAATTTTTATCTGCCATTGGAAAGTTTGAATTCCCTTTTTCTTGAAGAATTCATTCTTTCCACTGTGGTGCTGTGATTAAAGGGAATATTGTTTATGAAACAAAAGATGGCACGATATTTTTTCCTTGAGTGCATTTTTAAGTAATGAAAAATGCACTATTGGGCTCGCCCTTGAGGTTGCAAACGTAGTTAGTGATACATTTTCTTCACGTTTCAGAACCTTTAGAACACGAATCCAAGGTCTCAATTTTGAGTAAATTAACCTTTTTTCTCACTTCTAGCCAGGAATGAGCCATTTTTCTCAATCTGAGCCGAAGACTTTCCGGTAAACTTTCCCTGAAATAGCTACTTGGACGTCGATACTCTGGAGTTGAGAAGAATCGTCCAAACACAAGCGACAAAGCAAAACTGATTAATTGGCAGTTTTTAGTTAACGCATCGCACTGAACAAATCATTTAGCCGCGGTTTAGTCGCAAAAACTGATTTTGTGGTCCCAAGTTATGGGACCAAATTAAACATATTATGTTAATGGTGAAGACGGGTGGAAGTGAACGCTGTAACATGTTTGGACAAAATGTGCCTCGTATCGTCCCGAAGTCTCCGAAGTTCATCGATTCGGTCAATTTAAATTTTAAGGGCGCGAATAACGAATGGTCCGTTAAGCAGTTTTTATAGGGCATGATTAGTCAATCAAGTCATTTTCAGCTCAATTTCAAGCGTGAATCGTAAGTTTAACCATTTATAGACCGTATGAGTCAGTTTTACCAATTTTTTAACGTGAATAGCCGCAGCTTCCAGCTTGGCAATTTTTACGGCGCAAACCGTTGTATGGCCATTGCTAGTGGGCGTGGGATAGTCGACGCGTGATATTTTCAGGCCGCACGAATCCGTCTTTTCAGTTGGATTCTACGGAAAAGTAGTTTTTAATTAGAGTACGAACTCAGTTTAGCCATTACCAAGGCGTGAATAATTAATTTAACCATTTTGTGGACGCAAATTGTCAGTTTCGCCATTTGCGTGGTGCGAATCGTCTGTTTGCCATCTAAGTGCGTGCAAATTATCAGGTAATCTATTCAAGGAGTGAATGTAGCCATGGCGATACTTTCATGGCAAGAATCCGTGTCATTTCAGGTCCGAACGGTCAGTTTTGCCGTGTTTAGAGCAGGCAATGCATGTTACAGCCATTTTCTACGCCCGAATGCTCAGTTTTGACCGTTTTCATGACAGGAAACACCTGCTTAGGCCAGGTTTAGGTACAGTTTTGCCAATTTTTTTGGGCGTATAATAGTCACGTCAAGCCAAAGGCGTGAATGGTCAGTATTGGCTATTTTTGGCGGGCTGCAAGACTCGTCAGCTTAGCCATTTTTAGGGCACTTCGAAGTCTGTTTAGCTAGTTTTAGAGCGGGAATTTCCAGTTTGGCAATTTTTAGGGCGCTAATATAGTCAGTTCAGCTCTTTTCAAGGACCTAATCGTCAGTTTGGCCACTTTGGGGCGCGATTACAATCAGTTTAGCGCCGTTTTTATGGTCATAAATTGGCTTTTTCGTTTGGGACGAAATCTTGTCGTAATAAACGTTTCTGCCCTTTTTTCCTGGTGTAATGCGGCTATTTCCCATTTTTCGTACTAGGATAATAATATGCTCAAGGAGCTTGGCTTCCGTCAAAAATTGTTCCGTCTACGAGCTCCAATTTGTCAAAAACGATGATTTTGCCCCTTTTTTCAAGTTGAATGCGGCGATTTTCAATATTTCGTATTATATTGGGAGAATATAATGTTCCCGGATCTCAGCTTCTGTCCAAAATTATTTCCAGTGGCCTCGTGACTCAATCCTCCAAGAGAGGGGCCATGGCTCCTGTGCCCCCCCCCCCTGGATCTGCCACTGATGTTAGGTTTTGGTGGTTCACGACCCTTTTATCTGGGATAATTCAGTTTCTGGGGCCGAGTTGACGATTTCCCGTGCACATTTCTGAGTTGATGACATACTGAGTTCTCTTTCTGGGGACTCATCCCCGAATATAAGCCTGAAATAGGCATGGCATTGGGATGCATCCGACGTACACTTGTTCTCAAAAGCTGCCCAGCCATAGATCAAAGGCAGGCTACGCCCCTGCCGCGCCGTGAACTAGCGATTTTTCCACTTTTATATAGCAAAGTATTACCGTTTTTCCCCAATTTTAGTCGCGAATTAGCCCTTTTTCTCGTCGTTTTTTTTAAATTTTAGCAATGAATGAGCGTTTTTTCTCAATACAAGCGCTTTTAACACATTTTAGTCGACAATATGAGTTTCTCTCGATTTTAGCCACAAATTAGCAGTTCCTTTTGCTCTATCATGACTTGACATTTTCACTTAGCTATGAAAGTCGCTATCGTTGTTGTTTATCTTACCCACGAAGTGGTTATTTTTAACCGTGAATTCTCTCAATTTTAGCAGTGAAAGAGCGCCTTGTCTCGTTTTTAGCCGTTCAGTCGCCC
Source organism: Corythucha ciliata (assembly GCA_038030265.1). Taxonomy (NCBI): domain Eukaryota; kingdom Metazoa; phylum Arthropoda; class Insecta; order Hemiptera; family Tingidae; genus Corythucha; species Corythucha ciliata. Next base: position 65,011,068 of record CM075942.1, on the reverse strand, counting down.
CCGGAAACAGAAAATTTCCGATTTTGCATTTTTAGCCATGATTGAGCGCTATTCCTTAATTTTATCCGCGAATTAGCGTTTTTCTCAACTTTATCCGCGAATTCGTATTGCTGAATTTTTGACCCAATACGGCGATTTTTTCTCAATTTCAGCAGCGAAAGGGCCCATGTTCTCAATTTTAGCCACAAATAATCGCTTTTTCTCAATTTTAACCGAGAATCAGGGTTCTATCACTATTTTGGACGAGGATTAGTTAAGCCCCCCTGCCACATCACTTTTAGCCCCCCTCGTGACGTTACTAGCGTAAAGAATGTACTCCTTATGGTGGCCCGATAATGTACAATTGCTAGCTAACTAGATTATCGACGACCTTATGGGCTGTGATACAGTCCACAACGAACTCATTTTATCGCGACATTTCGTCGACTCAACACGCCGACCTCCCGCACCCCACTATCAAGGAATTCACTAGAAACAAATCTCTGTCACATTTTGGAAAAGAGCTAATTAGAGGCAAGAAGTATGGAAACGACTATTTTCGGCTTCTGAAGGCAAGTTCGTGGCTCAAACTGAGAAAAAGCTCTAATTCATAGAGCTACCTACAGCTAAGTGGCTTGTACAGAAATATCAGCCATTTTCGCTCTAAATCAGCAATTCTTTGCAATAAGTTATCCATTTTTTGAAGGAAAAAAATCAGCTGTAGCTGTTATGTACGAAATCAGAAAATTAAACAAAAATCGGAAATTTTCTCAAAAAGCAGGCGTAGTATCCAAATCTGCCATTTTTTTTTTTTTTTTTTTTTTTTACAAATCAGTCAGTTTTTGATAAAAATGCAATATTATTGTTCAACTGCCATTTTTTCAAAAATCTGCGATTATTGTTCAAAATCTTGCCATTTTTGTTCAAAATTTTCAATTTTTGGTCAAAATCTGCCACTTAGGTTTAAAGTCTTTTAGCGGGAGTAGCCCCTCATCCTGTCTTCAAGCAGTGCCACTTAAGGGGGAACTTTAGTGATGATTCCTCGACCCCCCTCCAATCATCCCTCGTCTAATACTCGGCAAACATTTTCTGGCCTTATCTGCACCAATCCTGGTTTTTAAAGACTCGTTTTAATCTTCAGGAAATTCCGCATATGCAGTAGTTTTCCTTTTTTCAAATAAGTCGAAAAAAAACGTGAAATTACAAGGTAAAAGTTTAAGGCGAATTTAAAATAACTTCTGGGATGAAATATGAAAAAAGGAAAACTACTACATATGCGGAATTTCCTGAAGATTAAAACGAGTCCTTAAAATCCAGGATTGGTGCAGAAATAAGGCCAGAAAATGTATGCCGAGTAGTAGACGAGGGAGGATTGGAGGGGGGTCGAGGAATCACCCGTGCAACTCCCCCTTAAGGCCTCTTTATATAGCGGCTGCACCCTGAGACCACTACAGATGACATTATGAGGGCTCTAAGTCACTTGAATTTGGGAAACGAATTGGAATGAGTGAAATTGCAGACTCGTCATTCTTCGTATGCCTCGTTTCGAGTATTGGTCGGGGTAGGACAGTTGCAAGTCGTCTCGGACCCCGTGCTTTGCCCTAAGGGGTGCTTAATAGATTTTTCCAGGCATTACGTGAGGAAGGGGTCTCCTCAATGACTGGATTCCACTGGGTCTCAGCCTTCAGGCAACTCTAAACTTGGATTGATTCTCTTTAATTGCCAATCATTATTGAATAAAATTGACGCTGTAGAACTTCTAAACGACGGCACACATGCATGTACTTTGTCTGACTGAACATTGGCTTAACCGTGAGAAACTCCAATGTGCTGCAATCCCGAATTTTTATGTTGGCTCGGGTTATCACCGATCTTCAAATGAGTCTTATGGTGGATCGATCATATATTGCAGATCCAATATTTCGGCCTATCCTCTCCCTGAAATTGAGAAATTATCTGTTGACTTGATATTTGAGGTGTCAGCCGTAAAATGCGCGTGGAATAGGAAATACCTCATTGTTATAAACGTAGATAGAGCCCCAGGGTTTCCCCGTAATATTTTTGGACTGTTTCTCAGCCGGATTGACGAGTGTTTACGACGGATTCGATTGATGGAAGCGCCCTCTATTGTCTGTGGGGATTTCAACGTGGACATGGGATCGGTGAGCAAGGGAAGGGACCTGTTTCTGGACCTATAATGCAATCGCACGAGGGTATCTGCCACGAAGAACTCCCGAATAGATGTAATTTTCTCGAACGTGGATACGGACGGTGCTTGTTCGTGTGAGGTTATTCAGGCGCGTGTGTCCGATCATTTTCCTGTTCTCCTCAAAACTAATCCAAGCGGGTACTCAAATCATGACAATCGAAATGTCGGAAATATGTACAGGAAGTTCGCGGATGAAGATTTCCTTCACTGGAAGTATCTCCTAAGCAAAAATGATTGGCCTGAGGTTTACTCAACAGGATCGGATCGCGCTTTTATGGGATTTTCCGCTACAATTTTGATGCGGCTTTTCCGAAAATTTACTCGCTGCCAAATCGGCATAAGCTGAAGAAAGCGAAAAATTGGATAACTCCTAAATTGACCGACTTCAAAGACAGAGTATACAGGCTCGTAAATCAAGGCTCCCAGAGGACTGGAGTAACTTCAGGATAGCAAAGAAAGCGAAGAAAAGTTTCTATAGTGCCAAACTCGAAAAATCGTCTGGGAACCGAAGGGAACTATGGAACATTGTCAAGGGTGTGAAATCGGTGAGTGCTAGTCATATCTCTGAAATGGTACATCAGTCTTCGGTGGTTACTGACGCCAAAAAAATGGCTTCGCTCTTCAACGAGCACTTCGTTGGATCGGCTGAGGAGATCGTTCGGGATGTCCATCGCCGTCGGAGTTCTTCTACTGGGCGGGTTGCTGCCGCTGGTAAAACTTTCTTCTTTTTTCCGGTGGATGAGGAGGAGGTGGCCCGTTATACTGGTCAGGCTACGGGGAGATCTTCTGCTGGGCACGACGACATCACTGGACCTGTTCTAAAATCCTCAATAGACTTTCATGCAGAAGCCATTGGCTCATATTTTCAATCTTTGTGCGGAGCAGGGATATTACCCGTCCGAGTTGAAGCTCTCCAAGGTTATCCCGGTCTTCAAGAAAGGGGATCGTCGTCATCTGGATAATAATAGGCCAATATCGCTCCAGCCAATTCTATCCAAGCTCTTTGAGGCGTTGATTTATATGAGGATTGTGGTTTTCCTTGAAAAAATAATATCTTCACAGTCGCCAGTATGGCTTTCGTTCTGGTCGTTCGACTTGTGATGCGATACTGAAGGCCCTTGAGAGGATCTTGGGTTCCACTGATGTGGGTGATACATACATGCCTATGTTTTATGACATGAGCAAAGCGTTCGACAGTGTTAACCATGAAAAGCTTATTGGAAAATTGGAAAATATTGGCATTAGAGGGTCACCGCTGAAACTCCTAGAGTTCTACTTGGCAGGCAGACGTCAGCGTGTCTGCGTCCACACCGGTTCTGGAATTAGCGCTCGTTCTGAGGACATTGAAAATGGTCTTGGGGTTCCTCAGGGCTCGAAACTTGGGCCTTTACTCTTTTTAATATTCATCAACGACATATTCGAGAAAGTGCCGGAGAACATTGTAGTATAATATATGCTGATGATATTTGTTCGGTTCATGTCGGCTCCCAGACGGAAAAAGTAAAATTGGACAGTGTGATAGTCTCCGCCTCAATTAATGAGCGGGCATCAGAAAATGGGTTGAGGATCATTGCAAATAAAACTGTCACGATGGCATTCCGGAATTCGCTAAAGAGAGTCGAAAATAACCAGACTTTCACTCTAAAAACAAAGTTTCTAGGACTCTGGTTATCGTCTGATCTGAAATGGAACACACACGTCCATCATCTCTCCACCAGGTTGAGCACGGTGTGCTACTTGATGAGAAGGCTGAAGATTTTGGTGGATTTCGGGTCTCTAAGGGAGGTGTATAGAGCCTGCTTCGAGTCCATATTGTGCTATGGTGTTGCGTTCTGGGGACTCTCGTCCAATGGAAGCAGGATTTTTAAAATACAAAAAAGAGCTATCAGAATCCTGACATCATCTTCTAGACGGGATAGCTGCCGAGAATTATTTAGAAAGTTGGGTTTGCTTCCCTTTCCCAGTCTGGTAATATACCATGTGTGCCTCATTAATATACGCAAGGCTGGAGCTCAATTCGCGAAGAATTGCGGCCTCCACTCCTTTGGAACTAGAACGGCGGATAAGCTGCATCTTCCTCGAGTTGGCCACGAGTACACGGCGAATTCAGCATTCTTTAAGGGAATCAAAATGTTCAATTGCCTGCCCCAGAGCCTGCGTGACTCTGCCACCTTAAAGATATTCAAAAAACAAGTACGAAACGTACTGGCCAGAGAAAGTTTTTATAGTGTGGAAGAGTTTATGGACTTCGATTTCTCGGAATATATCTAGTCGCATTATTTAATTAAGGACATATATTCAATGTACACTGCACAGTTTTTTTTTAAGACTAATGAATTATCATTATTATTATTAAGTCCACCATTTTTGTTCAAAATCGGCCATTTCTTTTCAAAATCTGCCATTTTTGTTCAAAATATTCCATTTTTGTTCAAGATTGGCCACTTTTTTAAAAATCAGTCATTTTTTTTTTTTACAAATCAGCCATTTTCAGAAAATCGGGAATTTATCGAAAAGACAAGCTATTTTGCCAAAAATCTGACATTTTTCGAAAAATCTCTTTTTTTTTTATAAAACACCTGAACACACGTTGGAAATCCGCCATTTTTAGTCATTTTTTACAAAATCTGCAATTTTTCTCAAATCAGAAATTGTTCTCTAAATCAGCTATTTCTCAAACAATCGGGCATTGGTCTATTAATCAGTCATTTTTCGCGCAAATTTAGCTATTTGTTCAAAATTGGCCATTTCTGTTCAAAATCTGCCATTTTTGTTCAAAACCCCCCCCGTAAATCACCAATCTTTTCAACATTCGCAGATTTTTGCACAAAATCCGCCATTTTCAGTCATTTTTTTTACGAAATCTGCAATTTTTCTCAAATCAGAAATTGTTCTCTAAATCAGCTATTTCTCAAACAATCGGGCATTGGTCTATTAATCAGTCATTTTTCGCGCAAATTTAGCTATTTGTTCAAAATTGGCCATTTCTGTTCAAAATCTGCCATTTTTGTTCAAACATTTTTCTAAAAATCAGTCTTTTTTCTACAAGTCAGCCATATTCCAGAAAATGTGGAATTTTTCAAAAAAAAAAAGCTTTTGGCCAAAAATCTGACATCTTTCGAAAAATCTCTTTTCTTCTTATAAAACACCTGAACACACGTTGGAAATCCGCCATTTTCAGTCATTTTTTACAAAATCTGCAATTTTTCTCAAATCAGAAATTGTTCTCTAAATCAGCTATTTCTCAAACAATCGGGCATTGGTCTATTAATCAGTCATTTTTCGCGCAAATTTAGCTATTTGTTCAAAATTGGCCATTTCTGTTCAAAATCTGCCATTTTTGTTCAAACATTTTTCTAAAAATCAGTCTTTTTTCTACAAGTCAGCCATATTCCAGAAAATGTGGAATTTTTCAAAAAAAACAAGCTTTTGGCCAAAAAACTGGCATTTTTGGAAAAATCTCCCCCCCCCGTAAATCACCAATCTTTTCAACATTTGCAGATTTTTGCACAAAATCCGCGATTTTCAGTCATTTTTTACAAAATTCGCAATTTTTCTCAAATCAAATCAATCAAATCAGGACATTGGTCTCTTAATCAGCCATTTTCGCATAAATTTAGCAATTTTCAGCCATTTTTGTTCAAAACTGGCCCATTTCTGTTTAAAATCTGCCATAGTTGGTCAAACATTTTTCTAATAATCAGTCATTTTTCTACAAGTCAGCCATTTTCCAGAAAATGTGGAGTTCTTCAAAAAGACAAAGCTTTTTGAGTTTTTGCCAAAAAACTGGCATTTTTGGAAAATTCATTTTTTTGTAAATCACCAACTCTTTTCAACACTTGCAGATTTTTGCACAAAATCCGCAATTTCAGTCATCAAAATCTGCAATTTTTCTCAAATCAGTAATTTTTCAAACGATAGGGAATTGGTCTCATAATCAGCCATTTGTTGCACAATTTTAGCAATTTGTTGCACAAATTTCTTGCTCATTTAGATCAAAATCTGCTATTTTTCTACCCATTTTGCAGAAAACCTGTCATTTTCACCAATAAGGAATTTATCTCAAATATGGCATTTTCCTAAAAATCAGGCATTTAGGTATGTCAAAACAAGCCATTTTTTGTATAAAATTAACGAAAAAGGTTCGTCCATTGTCCATGTTCCCGTTTTTCGCGTACATCAATGAATGCATCATTGCAACGGGGAGAACATGCCTGGGAAATGATTTTCCTTCAAAACAAAGGTTATATTCGCGTTTTTCATACCAAGAAAAAACTAGATTTAGATTACCAGGTAATTCTGTGGCAAATAATTTTTGACGTAGTCACGCCAAATCCTACTCCTCACACAATTTTCGCTTTATCTCAGTTTTTTTTTTTCGGGTGGAAACATTTGCAATCAAGATGAGAGCCAAGACTCTCCCAAAGCATCGAAAAAACTGTTCGCACTCTCGTCAAGCGTACAAATTCCAAACTACCGCCCTATCAGCCTTTTGCCAGTTTCTGGAAATCTTTACGAAAAATGCTTTAAAGCACGATTAATGCCTTTCTACAAAAATATAGCCCCACCACACCAATTCGGATTCACGGAACACCACTCCACAGTCCACCAAGTATATCGACTAGCAAACAGTATTATAAAAGGGTTTGAACAAAAAAAGCATACAGTGTGCGCTCTACAAGACCTTAAACAAGCCTTCGACAACGTATGGCATGCCCGGCTCCTATTCAAGCTTAAACGTGAAGGAATACCAAAATTCCTACAAGGATGCATCGAGTCCTTCCTGAACGACCGGAAATTCTATGTGAGAATTAATAATTCCAAATCTACCTTAAGGGAAATGAGGTTGGGAACGCCACAGGGCTCGGTCCTCTCTCCTATGTTATTTAACATTTATGTCAGCGACATACCCTCCACAGAAAACGTAGAGCTAGCGAAACGCAGACGATACCGCTGTTTATTCAACTCAAGCAGACTTGATCGAGGTAAGGAACGCCGTGCAAAAAGACATGAATGAAATCAGCTATTTCTTCAAGCGATGGAAAATCCCAATCAACGCATCAAAATGTGAAGCAAAAATTTTCACTTTACGTCGACCAACAGACCCCGATCCATTAATAATTGAAGGAAACGTTATTCCATGGAATCCAGCTTCGCAAAGCATTAAGTACCTCGGAGTGCACCTCGATCGGCGGTTATCGTGGAAACTACACATAAATAAGAAACTGAACGAGGGCTACGCTCGTCAAGCTCTCCTCAGCTCAATTCTACACAGGAAGTCCAAACTGCGACCGCAAACTGGAATACTTCTCTACACGTCTATTCTTCGGTCAATGGTACTGTACGGAAGCGAGATCTGGGGTGCAGCCGCCCATTCTAAAATTCAACGGATGCAATCGTATCAAAATAAGATTTTGCGCATATGCGTAGACGCCCCATAGTTTGTGCGAAACACTCAACTTCATCGAGAGCTCGACGTCCCAACAATAACGGAGCACATAGAAACTAAATTCCGGCGTTTCCACAGCAGGCTTGCCTCTGTGACCGAAGCCGTCCATTTCTCCAACGGAGATCGAGTAGCAGGAAGGCTAAAACAACGCACACTACAGAATAAATTAAGACTGTGAAATCGTGATGTGATAATGCTCCTAGTCAACAAAATCTCCTGTGATCAGTCTAGTTTAATTCTCTAAAACCTCTAGCTCTTTGAATTTGATTTCTCTTTATGTTATATTCCCATTCTATGTTATAGTATCTTCATTCATAACGTCACTCCGTCACTCCAACTAGACCAAAATTTCCCCTTAAATTAACTATATCCCTGTTAGTCATGTCATTCTATGAAACCGGAAACTTCAACTGAACCGTTCCGAGAAAGACATCGTGTATAACACAACATGTATACTGTGTTGAGCTGATGAATAATAATAAAAATAAAAAGGGGCTTTCGCGCCCCTTTTTTTGCAATTCGACCGTTATTTTGTGCTACTGATCCTTTTGCGCTAAAAACGACAATTTTGGCTACGAACAAAGTTGCATTTTTTTCGGCAATGATATAGTCAATTTTCCAAGGAAATTTCACGAGGAATCCGAAAAAAATATTTAAAAAATTCTGGAATTATTTTTTTAAAAGTTACTTATCTAAAAACGACTTTTCGGTACAGGGAGAATGTCCGGTAAATTATTTTTTCTCATAACAAAGGTCGGATTTGCGCTTTTCATACCAAATAATGGCCTGAAGGTTTTCATTTTAATGCAATTTATCGGGTAAAAAGCGACCGACCGATGACGGCATGCCAAAAACCACTTTTTTCAACCTTTCTGAGGTTGTTCATCAAGAATGTGGTCAGCTCGGACTCGATTTTTTTTTTTCACGAGCACCAAACTTCCATTCCCGTAGGGAACATGGAAGTAAAAGCGAAAAAAATCGCTAATTCGAAGCCTTAAAATTAAGAAAAAGTGCGAATAATTCATTAATGAAATTGAGAAAACGCGCTCATTATAGCATTTATCCAGCTAATTTTCCGCGTGACTTAGCTTCGACACCCTTAGGAAAGACGATCCACACGCGGGTCGATCCACAGGTCGCCAAATGAAAATAAAACCGTCGAAGTAGCCATAAGAGGCGTTCCGTTTTCCCTCACGGAAAAGGAAATCGAGGAAGAATTGATTCACTTATCGTATCCCGTCAAAAAAGTAACGCGGTTGCTCAATAAAGACAAGCTCCAGACCCCCATTTGTTTTGTTTCCTTGGAAAGAACATCAGAAAATGAACAAAAAATCTTAGGCCTTACAAGGCTGTGCTATTCGGTAGTCAGCGTTGAGCCTCGGCGAAAACCAAATGTCATCCCGCAATGTAAAAATTGCCAGCGATTTCATCATACGCAAAATTATTGCAAGCTTCCTAGTCGATGCGTCAAATGCGACGGCAACCGCCACTACAAGGATTGCTCAAAAAATAAAGAAACGTTACCAACCTGCGTAAATTGCGGTAAAAGCCATCCGGCGAATTACAGGGGATGTGAGTACTACCTTCATATCAAACAGCAGAGGCGGAAAAACGATACGGGAAATACATCCGAGGCAAAGCTCAACAAAGTTACCACCCCAAACCTACATCCCTTCACCTCTAGCTCGTTCGCAGATGTTAATCGAAGACCCCAGAACCAAATTCCCACAAAACGCCCGGAAAACGAACCGGCCACAGAGGACTTAATTACTTCTGTAGTGTCGACTGTCCTCCGATCCTTAGAGCCTTTCCTACCAAAAATCATCTCATTCCTCCTCCAACTCGTAACAAGTCATGAACGCTAACCACCAGGCCCATGTTTCTCACCAAATTACAATTGTATCGAACCCTACAGTGAACTTACGTCAAATAAACATCCTAAACTGGAATGCAAATGGTATTATCGGCAAACAAAATGAGCTCAAAATTTTCTTACAGGAACACAATATATCCATAGCATGCTTAACCGAAACACACCTTCAGGAAGCCGACAGTTTCAGAATACAGGGGTACTTAACGCACAGGTACGATCGTTCGGAAGGAAGGTCGTGGGGAGGCGTGGCCATCCTCGTCAAAAGAAGTATCCCCCACACTGAACTTTACCTTCCCAGAACAAACAATATAGAAGCCACTGGGATAACTATCCATTCAATCCCTAAAATCAACATCACAGCGGTGTACAGGCCCCCCAATAAACGCCTGACTGAAACCGACGTCACTGCGCTGCTCTGCAATGGCAGACACCTGCTGCTAGGAGATCTGAATGCGAAAAATACCGCGTGGGGGTGCCGGAACACCAACGTAGCCGCGGGCGACTACTTCTAGAGCTTTCTTCCCGTCACAATTTTGACGTTGTTGCACCATCCGATCCAACGTTCTTTAGGGAAAACTCAAACCCGGATATCCTGGACATCGGCGTTACGAAGGGACTCTCCATGCAAACTTCCACCAGAACAGTACCGGAGCTCTGCTCCGATCATTCTCCAACAATTACTTCACTCGGATCCACTCCTATCCACCACCAAACTCGAAATAAACTGATCAAAGGCCCAATAAATTGGCATGCATACAGAACCTACTTAAACCAAAACTTAACGATCAACTACAACCAGTGTTCTCCCGAAGAAATAGACAAATCTATAAGCGATTTTATAACCACACTGAAAGAAGCTGTCGCAGACTCCGAAAGCCCTCCAAACCCAAGAAAGCCCGTGAGCTTTGTCGAACACGTTCCAACCTCCATCCTCGAACAAATAAAATATAAAAACAGCCTTAGAAGACAATGGCAAAGGTCCAGAGAGCAAACTCTGAAGACATAAATAAATCGACTACAAAAACAAGTCAAGGAGGACCTGGAGAAACACCGGTACAACAGATATGCCCATTACGTGGAAAATGTACACCCCGAGGACAACTCCTATGGAAAGCCACTCGCCAACTCACAAGAAAAGAAAACACTATCCCCGCGATACACCACAACGAGAGCGTTATAACTTCGGAAGGGGAAAAGTGCGAGATTTTCTCCGAATACTACGCTAACGTATTCTCTGAAGCAGCGGAATCTATCGATGAAACCCATGATCTCTGTATCTCAGAACAGGTGAACACGCCGCTCCACTCAGCTGAGCTACCCTTAGATTATGTAACCCCAACCGAACTAAAGAGGCTTCTCAAGGACCTGGCCTCGAAAAAAAGCCCTGGACACGACGGAATCCCTCCAATATTAATAAAAAAACTACCAAAGAAAGGGATGATGGCAATATTAAATATTTTCAATCAGTGTCTGAGAACTGGATACTTCCCAACCACGTGGAAAATAGCCGAAGTAGTAGTGTTCGCAAAAGCAAGAAGAAATAAGGAGCTGGTAGAGAACTATCGTCCCATCAGTCTTCTTCCGATCCTTGGAAAGCTGTTTGAAAAATGTATTCAACGTAGACTCACGCCTTTTGTCACTGACCTCATCCCAAAACAGCAATGCGGATTCATCCCTCACCATTCGGCCATACATCAAGCGTACAGAGTAACAGAAGATATCACTAGGGGCTTCGAAAATAAAATGAACACAGTCAGTGTCTTCCTGGACCTTGAAAAAGCTTTTGATAAAGTATGGCATGAGGGACTCAAGTTCAAATTGAAACAAGCCGGGCTTCCAAAATATATATACGATATACTGTGTGCCTTCCTGACTCGCAGGTCCTTTTTCGTCAGAATAAACAACAGTGTCTCCACGACGAAACATATCCGTGCTGGAACTCCGCAAGGCTCAGTTCTATCACCCATTCTCTTCAATATATACACGAGCGATCTTCCTGCTCCGCGGAACGTCCAAATTGCTACATTCGCGGACGACACCGCCATATACGCGATCAATGAAAATATAATCGAGGCACGAGACGCAGTTCAACATGCTTTGCAGGAAATCCAGCAGTACATGAGAAAGTGGAAGATCACCCTCAACCACAAGAAATGTGTAGCGAAAATTTTCACTCTTCGCTTTCCAAATAATCCTCCAGAACTCCGAGTGGGCAACACCAACCTCAAATGGAACGACAATAAAGCTTCGGTGCGATACCTGGGCCTCCATCTTGACAGAAGGCTAACGTGGGAAAAACACATTAGCAAAAAAGTGGGAGAAGGCTATGCAAGGCAGCGGCAACTGTACTCCATACTAAACAGAAAAAGCAGGTTGAAACCAGAATTCTGTATACTCGTGTACAAATCTATAATCCGACCATTGATGCTATATGGGAGCGAAGTGTGGGGAGCTGCTGCAAAGTCAAAATTGTTCAAGCTACAGGTCATCCAAAATAAAATACTAAGGGCGGCGGCAGATGCACCCTGGTTCGTAAGAAACTCCCAGCTCCACAGGGAATTAAACCTGCCCTCGATCAGAGAACACATCGTCGCGAAGTTCAAAAAATTTCACGCAAACCTGCCGGCCGTGGAACGAGCGGTCTATTATTCGTTGGGCAAACGGATAGCTAAAAGATTACGACCCCGTCTACTCCAAGACCAACTCATGTGATAATTACTGTGATATAGTTGTTATTCGCAATGACCAAATTCGCCCATTGCCCGAAAAATTTACCCACAACGCGTTATGGGCAGTGTGAAATGCTCACAACGCGTCGTGGGTAATTTTATTCGCCCAGTGGGCGGAATGAAATACCCATAACGCGTTCTGGGTAATTCATTTTACTCAATAGCCGAAATAAAGGTCAGGGTGAGTCTATTTCGCGTCGTGGGTTTTCCGATTTTACCCACAACGCGTTGCATGTATTTCGAATTACCCGTATAGCGATTTTAATCTTGCTTCTGTGTCTCGCCTGATTAAACAGCGATAACATACAGTTTGCGTCTGTTGGTCGTCTCGTGGGAAATGCTATGGGACACGGGGGCATATCATGCGTGAATAAATAAAGTTTGCCTCTTTGAGTGTATTTTTCTCCGCCGTTCTTTGTTTCGCTACTATCTTTTCTTTTTAATTTCCTTTTTGTTATACTTTTTTTTTTATTCAAGCATAACCGTGTTTAATTATCGTTACGTTTCATTTTATGTAATTATACAGCAATAACGCTGTAATGGGAGTTGAGACACATCTGACTCTGCTTTGTGAGTAATTCAAATGCGCACAACGCGTTGCGAGTGAATCGAAGTAACCGGAACGCGTTGTGGGTAAAATCGGAAGACCCACGACGCGAAATAGACTAACCTAACCTTTATTTCGGCTATTGAGTAAAATGAGTTATCCAGAACGCGTTATGGGTATTTCATTCCGCCCTCTGGGCGAAAAAAATTACCCAGAACGCGTTGTGAGCATTTCACACTGCCCATAACGCGTTGTGGATAAATTTTTCGGGCAATGGGCAAATTCGGCCATTGCGAATAACATAGTTATTTAATCCTGTGATATAGTTACTTAGTACAAATTGTTGTTCGTTGTACTTGTGAAACCTTTTAAGGTTGGTCTAGTAATTTAAAAAAAAAAAAAAAAATATGTTATAATTATTTAATCCAAGGTTAAATCAACGTTGGTCGCCTATCAATAGAAGATGAGTATTCTTCTTCTCATATTAGAAACAAATCTGAAGAGAATCCGGGGCTCCCCTTGACGCAAGTCCACGAGCCCAGGCCCGCCGGGCCTGGCACCTACGTAAAGACGCCACTTTCTAGACGACTTTCACAACGTTGTCATCTATGGGTTGTTGTGAAGTCACGTCTGTGATGTTCGCCGATCGGATTCAAGTCAGAAATTGTTGGTACCACTGGCACTATCAGTACATTATTTCAGCCAGCCCTCGCCAATGGGAAGACGGTCTGTACTGCCAGAAAGTGCACAGCGATTTATCGTGCCAACGAGGGAGGAGGTCTTTGAACTGCACACAGCAATGACAAAAGAAAAATCCGAGGCTCGCATTTCAACGAACTCGTTTGCAATAGCGTTTCAAATTGCAAATGGCGCTAGCAGCCTCCTACTAATTGTTTATCCTCTTGTTTAGCATTCATTCTCTAAACGGAGAATACATTTACATTCTGTGAAAACACACGTAGAATGATACTCCTTCCCCCTCCCATAGGTAACTTCATTCCTCCACTCCTTCAACTTCCCGTGACTGTCGCGTGCCATATTGCGTGCTATATTGGACGTGAGAAACGCCCCCTCCTGTAATAGTGCAAATTAACTTGTTGAAAAATAGAAAACATGCATTATTCACGAAAACAATTTATTAATAAGTGGAAGTTTTACTCCCATAATAGGCTGTTCGTGGACAGGCAAGGAGTCAGTAAAAAAAAATTGTTAACTCAGAACTGTTGCAGTTTTCTGGACCCCTTTTGCAGTCGTGTTTCACGTAAGTATATAAAGCGATATTGTTATTATTAATCTTAATACCTATATAAAAAAGAAGAGGCAATCTAAAACAAATAAGTTTACTGACTAAATATTATTATTTTGTTTAAATTAATGAGACGATACATTTTCGCTGGTTTCTTTTAAAAAATTGTACAACTTCTGAAAGCAACTGGAAGGAATCAATGTTCCCACTATTTTGTCACCTTCGCATGTTTTGACTCGGACCATTTGAAGTCGAGTGTCCCCTGACGTCTCTGAGACAATGTTTTCAATCGAGTTCCATAGACTGAGCACAGAACCCGAGAGAATGTTGTACGTGCGAAATCGAAGACCAGCGTCACACTCAAGGCCTGACAGCGTCTGTTTACAGATGCCCGACCAAAAGGAATGAGTGCACGTCTTCAGCGAAGCGGCGTAATGTTTTTTCCAAGGAGCCTCGGCCTCAGAAGTTTCGACTCTTTTGAAACGCTTCAGTAATGTTTTAAGAGGTTGACGCTTCAACTGAAGCCCTACGTTGGGTCGGTACACGTTGAGCACTTCTTCGTCTTCTTTGGAAGTCTTTTCCGAGTTATACGTCGTTGTTAACAAAACTTCGTGGTTGCCATTTCGAGTCTGCTTGGACAAGAAAAACACGCCGGGGTTGATGGCGTTTTCATTTTGAATTTTGCAAGTCTCTTTCCAGCTCATACCTCTTTCTACACCCACTCGGTGCAGTTCAGTGACTTGTTTCCCACTGAGGGTTTTCCTTTCGAACCTGAATGAAACTATTCTTTTCATATTTTGCTCATTAGCTGCTACGTCTAGAATTCCAAGATCGAATGTTCCAGCCTTTTTCGCTGTTTCTATTATGGCTTCCATTGTTTGGGTGAAATAGGTAAAAATGGCGTTTTGTAGCTTAACTGGAAGACCAAGAATTCTGTTCAAAAATTTGCTGATACTTTTTTTATCGCCATCCAAGCCGAAGTCATTGCTGGAATCCGGGGGAAGAACAACACCGACGGCGATTAAACCGTTCAGGGCGTCCTTCATAAAATCATTTCCATAATCGGAAGGAGGTGGGACGAGAGGTTTACTTTGCCCGACTATGGCTTTAAGCGTGAGTTCGACCGCTTTTCTTCCGTAGCTATTGTCGATATTGAATTTCGCCATATCCCTAGCTTCAGAGGCTCGCCGGTCACCCTGTGTCAGAGCACCGAGGCTCTCGAGACGTTTGGCGACGATTGAAGCGAAACGTCGCTCCCCGGCCAAATTTGAAATGAGAAGAACGTATTCCGGTGCGTTTGCTTGGTTACTCCGATGAGTCCTTCCAAACTGTTGAATTGCTTGGTCGGCACTCCATGGAAGCTCGAGAGTGATGTGAACTCTTCCTTTTTTGTTGATAGCCCTTTTGTCGCTGTGCAGGGAAATTCCTGAGCTAGCAGCTTCTGAAATGACGGCCACTTCTTTTTCACCTTGCATAAATCGTTCTTTCTCTTTCAAATTCAAAAGTTCTAGCGGGGTGTCAGCTTCAGACCTGTTTTGATACTTGAAACCGGCATCGTCTTGAACGATTCGACATTTCCGACCGGTCATTTCAGCCACATTATCGGGTCCTCCAAGTTCATCAATTAGTTCGTCGAGGGAATTCGGGGGAAGGCATTTTTCTACTTGTTTGATTTTACTCAATAATTTGTTTTTCATAAGGGATGATTCGTTCAGTATCGCCTTAATACTCTCGTCGAATTCGTCCACATCCAATTCGTCATATTCTGAAGTTTTCAATACGACTTCGTCATCATCTTCATTTGTTCGGGCCCATTTTCTTGATTTGACTGAATGAGCGGCTCTCTTTCCTCCAACTTCTTTGTCAGGAATCGGGAAGTGTTTCTCGACAAGCGCCTTAATAACTCCGTAAGCGGTGGACACAAAGTCGTTCAACTCCTGGTCTTTCTCCACAAGGCTGGAAGTCCTTGCCTCCCCCGTTGATTGCAGTCCTACGACGACACACTTCCCACATTTAACAGACACCCTCGCTATTTTGACAGCGTGATCAACCTTGGCCGAGATGCACATCAATTTGAAGAAGCGCTGATGCGCAGACCAAAACTGACTCCACATTGTCTTTAAATGACCAGGCTTGTTCTTCGGAAGAAGAAGTGCCGCGTCGCGAAAACACTGAAAAGTTTCCATCCAGAGATTAGTGGCCCGGTCGTACACCTCTACAAATTCTCTCTTTAAAGGGACTTCGACTATTTTAAATGTGACTCCCTGAAAGCTCAACTGTCGAGCTATATAAAGTCCATTCAGTTTCATTTCCATCGCGACAATCTCCATGGCACCCACACCTCTTTTGTGTAGTGTCGACAGAAAATGATTAAAATCGCTGTAAGCTGTCCCAGGCCCCCACATACCCAGCCGTACCATGTAAGCCATATTGCGCGGCTCGGTAGCTCCAGTGGCGGACGCGTAAACTACTCGTGCCTGAGGCAGCCGATTTTGAAGTTCTAGAACCATGGCTCCAGTCTTGGTGGCTTTGCTCGAACCACTGGCGCACAAATTTTTCGCCCGATGACACTCGTCGAACACGAGAGGTCCGTCAAATTCTGAGCCACACCATTCGACAATTTGATCTATCCGACTTTCCATTTCAGCTGACTGCCCAGTACGCGCTATTAGAGCACTGTACGTGCAAAAAACGACGCCTTTTTTTATCGATCCATTTTCTGGACTGCTCAGTTTAGAATATTTGCATTTATTGAGCGAATAAACCTTGATTCGTTTGGCTTGGACGTCATTCAGGTCACGCTCAGCGTCGTATTTTAAATCGCTCATTACAGAGACCCAGACAGCCTTCTTCCTTTTGTTCAAATA
This sequence comes from Corythucha ciliata, assembly GCA_038030265.1. Lineage (NCBI taxonomy): Eukaryota > Metazoa > Arthropoda > Insecta > Hemiptera > Tingidae > Corythucha > Corythucha ciliata. The sequence goes on along the minus strand of CM075942.1, from coordinate 64,994,169 downwards.
ATTTTCGAATATAATTCCAGCGATAGTGCGGCCCTTGCCCACACCCGCCCCGTCACCAATGAGAAAACCACCTCGGACACCACTGGGTAAAAGTGTTTGGTGCTTTTGACAAGCGTACGTTATCGCTTCCAGCTGAAGCGCAGACAGAGCGCCAGTTTCAATAATTTCACGTGGTATTTTCAATTCGTACCACACGTCAACAGGTTCAACACTGGACAACGAAGTAGACTCAACCACAGGGTCTGGATGTTTCAAGCCGATTTTCAATTTAGCTGGCATATAGTCGGCGTAAGTCTCAGCCACGCCCATTCCTTCCTCTTCGGTGTTTTCAGCCGTCTCGGTTAAGACGTCAAGACCAAGTGATGAGGGTCCTCGACTAGTTGAAGCAAATCTAAGGCTTCCATCTCTATATTCGAGATGGAATTTCGGGCGGGGAATACCAACCCAGGCGCTACTTGATGGCACTTCCTCTCTCGCCTGAAAGCGAAAATTGCGCGTTTTTTAAATATAAATAACTCCTTCATTGACACGACAAGTTAACAAACCGTGGTCGCCATTGGACTTATTATAAGTGGAGCTGACAGTTTAGACGTGGACAGAGACCCAAGGGTTTTACCACCTCCGGGCACTTCCAAAGAATCGGGATCTTCGAAATCACTACCAGAATCATCACTCATCGTTGTCAACGTTTCTTCTGTCCCTGAAAATAGAACAACAAACACAGACGATTTATTTTAAAGATAAAAAAATATAGCTGTAATAAATATAGGAGTAGTGTTAGTTGTAATTACACTGCGTCTACCAATGAAAAAATGAAGCTTCGTGATGGAGAAATCTCACCTTCAACACTTGGGGATTATTAATTAGAAGCAAGCATTCACACCACTACGACTTTCAATACACTTTTATCGCACTTTGTGTTTAGAATACCGTTACCACTTTTGAGTTATCCACTCAGTTCAGATTTCAATGAGGTGTAGCAGAATTCTGGAAAAAGAACCCACCCACCTCTCGGGATGTCCATATGGATAGGAAATGGTCAAATAGACAATTCCGCACACCATTGAAAATTTCTAAACGGACAATTCATACCCTAATGAAATAACCAAACACCCTTCAAATTTAAATCTTCGAAGAGTTTCCGTCTACAAATCGTCAGACTGGTCATAGGGGCCCTTTGCAAAGCCGTCAGGATCCATTCGCCACTTGAGAGTGGCTAAACTGACTGATTTGCGCCCAAAAAAAATGACCGTACGTAGGTTTTCATGGACTGCGTGCGCTTCGCTCTACTAAAACTGACTAAAAACAGATAAATTGACGATTTGCGCACCTTAATAGTAAAACTGACGATTCATCACTTTAAAATGGCTAAACTGACCATCAGAACTCAGAAAATTGACTTGAATTGCCAAACTGGCCCACCATTCGTGCCCTAAAAACGGCAAAACTGACGATCCGTGTTTTAAATTTTCAAAATATCGTTCGTTTGTACCTAAAAATTGTGTATTTGGCGATTCATGCCTTATAAATGGCTAACAGCGTCCGCATCCAAAAATTGACTTTACTGACAATTCGTCCTCTGAAAATAGCCAAATGGACTATTCACGCCCTAAAAATGACTCAAAATGCTTAAAATGATGACTCACACCTTGAAAATGGTTAAACTGATAATAATTTATGGTTTATTAATATCCAAAGTTGGCAATTCGCATCTCAAAATGGCAAAACTGACCTGAGCGTTCGGCTCTAGGAATAGCTTGGATGGACTATTCGAGTCTAAAAAAATGGCTAATCCGACTATTTTCTTACAAATATTGGTAAAACTGACGACAATTTGCGCCTTACTGGTTATAAAAGCCCAACGATAAATGGCAAAAATGACTTTACGTGCATTAAAATTAGCTAAACTGATTCGCACCGTGGAAATGTCTGATTCGAAGATTTGTGCCCTGAAAACAGCGCACAAAATGGCAAAATTGAACAAATCACAGTGTTCAAAGTTTAACTCTAAAATAGTCAATCCCTTGAAATGGTCCCTTGAAAGTGGTAGAACTGACTGATCAGCACCGAAAAGGAGCTGCTGGCCGTACTGACAATATTCACGCTCCCCCCTGACAGATTCGCGCCTTGAAAAACGACCATTCGCGTTACTGAAATGACGAAATTGACCATTCGTGCCCTAACGATCACCAAAAATGACTATCCCCGCAATAAGTCATTGACGAGAGTTCAGGGTTCAGACTATGGATTTTTTTAACCCCTTCCTCGGCAACTGTCCATTTCATCCTTAAAACTGTCAATTTCGTCCCGGAAATTGTCAATTTTGCCCCAGAAACTGTCAATTTCATTGTCCAGTTGAAACTATCAATGTCGGCCTAACACTGTCAATTTTGTCGCATAAACTCTTGATTTTCATGAAGGACAATTTCCTCATTCAAAACTCTTTTCATCGTCGAAACTATCGATATCATTCTATTTATAGGACGAAATTGACAGTTTTAGGACGACATTGACAGTTTAGACGACTTCCTGCTTTGGTTTTGACAACACTTATTTTCCTCCTTTTGGTTTATTTTATCTTCTTCTTCTCCTTATTCCTTTTATTATGTCTTGGTGTTATAATCGGGAAGGGGGAATGATCCAGGCGGAGGCTTTCGCCATATTGCCATGACGTCTTTCCTACTACGAGGCTCCAAAACCATGTGACTGGCCAAAATTTGTTAGTTGACCAAGCGCGGGAATCGAACCCACGACCTTCGACCACAGTGCCCCTGGGGTGCCAAGGCCACTGGAACGTAACGACCTAGCCCCTTCGGACACACCGGACCTCTCCTTTTATTATATACTCTGAATAATACACAGTATTTTTTTCCTAATGTGTCCGACAATTAATTGAATAATTGAGCTTAGATAACCCTTTCTACGGACATTTAGGGGATTACTCCCCTCCTCACCGCACCACCATAGTCACAACAGTGAATTCGAGGGAATGGGGAGGCGGAAAATAAAGAAATTAATCTTTAAATTAACCAGGGTGGTGCGGTGAGGAGGGGAGTAATCCCCTAAATGTCCGTAGAAAGCATAGACGCCGGATCTAAAGGCGTAGGGGGGGACAGGAGAATTACCCCCCCCCCCCCAGAGCTTGAAAAATCTCTCAAAACATGGTGGAGGGGAGTGGTGGGCAGGGGGTTTACTGTGAGAGGGAGAGGGGTTTCGATTACCCCCCTCCCTGAGAGAGGTCCCAGATCCGCCCTTGGTAGAAAGTGTCATTTAAGCTCAATTATTCAAGTACATATTCAACTAATTGTCGGACACATTAGGAAAAAATGACGTATGACATGCACTACTGACCCGATAGGTACAGTTTGAGTTCCGAGAGGGGATTTCTTGTGGGTGGATTCGCTATTTGCGTGGACTCCCGGGATAGCTCAGTTGGTTAGAGCACCTGGCTCGAAACTAGGAGGTCGTGGGTTCGAATCCCGCCTGGGGAGCCATTTTTTCTCGGAACTCTAAAGAAGTATTTAATTTAAACATTAATTTCTTTATTTTCAGCCTCCTCACTCCCTCGATCACAATTGTGACTCAATTATTCAACACACAGTATGTTTTCGGTCAGGAGAACTTTTTTGCAACCCACCCTGCCTCAAACGTTTTCTGCGTACGTTTCAACATGTCTAGATTCCATTTTTGGAATGTCAATCCGCCGTAGATACGCCGCGCCGTCCGGGCCATATCTTGCCCTAGGGTTGCTCGAAAAAACTCGTTCTTTCGCTCTTGAACTCCGTTTGGGGTCTAGTTGGTCCTAACATCTGATCAGTATGATCAACTAACTCTCTGGGTTTTTATAGGTCAAAAGCGGGTCCAAAATAGGGATTTTCAAAGGATTTGAGATCATATTGATGTGGGGTGTCGATTTTCATGTAATTTCAAACCAGATTTGGCTACATTCATGAATAATAAACCCAAGTGTAAAATTTGCAGCGTTTTCACTTCAATGTTACTTATCACCTCCTCACCCACGGACCGCCCCTCACCACCAAGAGAGGTGTGTCCGCGCTACTGTCTACTATTACTTGTTTTTATCAGTACCAAAAATTACATTTGCAGTTTCACCACAGTAATGATAGAGGATTTTGGAAAATCATCCAAAGGCCGGCTGGAAGATGAAGTTCGAGTGTTTTTAACTGAAACGAGCACGTGTAGCAAAAGGGCCGATTTCATGTGGTAACCACCTTCTCATTTTAATTTTACGTCAGATTATGTTTTGTCTGCGAACTATAATGCATGGTCCTTCCAGGGAAAACCAACGCTTGGTGACCAAAAATGGAGTATGCGGAATAAAGAGAAATTGCCGAATCCCTAAATACAAGTACTACGCCATGGACTTCTTCACCACGTGCATCGACACTCGCTGGCGATACGTCATATTTTGGTTCTCCGTTATCACTGTCATTACATGGATTCTTTTTGGGGCTCTGTGGTGGGTCATTGCCTACGCTCACGGTGACCTTAGTATTTCCCCCTACAAGAGAATCTCTGGGTATACCATTTTGATTACAAAAATACTCAATCTCAGTTTTATACAATATTATCTTTTTCAATCAGAGAACCCTGCATTAACAACATAGATGATATGATATCTGCTTTCATGTTTTCACTCGAAACGCAGTACACAACTGGCTATGGAACACGCACACCCACCTGCGCATGCCCCGAAGCCATTTTTTTACTTTGCATTCAGAGTCTGTTCGGAATGGTAAGTCAGGCTCTTATGGTTGGCGTAATATTCGCCAAATTGGCTCGTCCAAAAGCCAGGTCAGGTACAATCAAGTTCAGGTAAGGATTATTTTTCATAAATAAAGGAAGAAAGTAGGTATACGTAAACTAAAAATGTATTCCAGCAAAAATGCGGTTATATGTCAACGTGATGGAAACTTGTGCCTAATGCTTAGGATTGCTGACATGGGAAAGTCGCACGTGATTGGTTGTAAAGTTCACGGATGGTTCCTGCAAAATCGATTTTCTTCCGAGGGAGAATCACTGCTTAATTATCAAACCAAACTCAAACTCTCGGTTGACGACGGCGGGTAACTTAATTTTGAGTCAAAAGAAATTATACTTCGGAGTTCCATTATAATTCAAGAAGGGACGCTATAATTAAGGTCGTGTACTGATTTTGAGCTCCTCCTTTAATGCCACAAATATGCTGACCCTGCAAACCATCAGGACCGTAACACATTATCAAAGACAACCGCCTTTACGCATATCTTCTTGAATTATAGAGTATTCTCGGCTTGTTAAAGAATTAAAATGAATGCCAATATTTCAGTCGGTCCATGTTACGTTGTGGAGTGATTTGTGTTCGTATTTATTTTTGGGTAAACTGGTTTACAATGATTGCAATACAGTACCATTACAATCAGACCACCAACCAAAATAACAACAACAGACAATTTTAAAATTTTGTATCAGATTTACGTATAGTATAGGTACCTACTATGAATAAAATTAGTAAATACAAATAATACGGCTAACGGATTCACCAGTAAAAATTAAAAACATAATCATGGAAAGCATTCAAGAGGCATCACTGAGGTTCACACGTAGGTAACGAATAAAAAATTTGATGCACTCCACGTTTGTTGATTTTTGAGTGTTTTGAAGAATCGTCAAAAAATATTGGCATACATTTTGGAATGACGCCGGACTGCACACCCAACGTTTGAATAAAATATTGTGATACGACGTGCATTTCTAGGTCCAACTTTTTTTTTCTCTGGCCCGCGACTGTTATTCACAAAATCGACAGACGGAGTCCCTTGTACAAAATGTCGGCTTTGGAATTATTTTCGTCACAATTCGAAATAGTCATTTGCATTGTCTGCACTGCCGAAACAACCGGGCAACAGACCGAGGCCAGGTTTTCGTACAGACCTTCGGAAATAGTCTGGGGCCACCGATTTCGACACGTCATTCACAGGTGACTGAAGGTTTGCTTTTGTAAGCTAGGCACTATAATAGTTTGAAATGAAACTTTTCTTTTAGAGACTGCAACGGGGACCTAACCGTTGATTACGCCGAGTTTGACCGAACCTATAAAGTGACGACGGCACTCTGCAGTGCTGAACAGCTACATTCGTTATCCAATTTTGACTCATTGATGAACCCGTTCAACGTTTGTGAATTAAGAGCTGAAGATGAAAAGAAAAACAAAAAGAATTCGGCTATCTAGCGATGGTTATCTAGGGAACAAGACTTCCCTAGATTAAATACGACATTAGAAGCAAATAAACAATGTTTACCTCAAAATATTTTTTTCTCAATGCGCGTGTTCCTATATTCATCGAGGGACCCATCGATGGATTAAGTTTCCACAGTGATTGATCTTTCCCTCACGCTATTTTAACATGTGATAGGTAACATAGGAGTCATAGGCACACTCCCAATCAAATGACCGAAAATTCGCTAATTCACGGTTGAGAAAGACGATAATTCGCGGCAAAAATTAACAAACACGCTAATTTACGGCTACAAAATTGATAAAACACCAATTCGCAGCTTCTGAAGGCCACTTCGTGGCTAAACTTGAAAAAGCCCGAAACTTAAATTGATGTCAAAAAGTGAAAAAAATGCTAAAACTTTTTTAAAAACACTCCAGATCACGGCGAAAATTGAGAAAATTGCTAATTCGCGGCTAAAATGGAGAATTGGAAAACCCCTCTAATTTGTGGGTAAGATTGAGAAATGGCGCTAATTCATGGAAAAGACGTGGAAAAAGTGCTAATTCACAGCTAAAACGAAGAAAAAGTAATATGTAATGCTAGGTAAGAAATGATCGAATTTATGGATTAGAGAGTGAAGGGCCTCATAAAGGGGGGCCCTTGATTCACGAGGGCGAAGGGCTTCGTTCTGTTACTGGTCGATAAAATACTAAACTCATTTGAGGACAAGGAGTACTGCGCAGCTTCCATTTGCGATTTGTCTCGTGCATTCGACAGCATAATGGCAGTCGTGATCATGACAAACCCGTGAAAAAGCTAAAACTCTATGGAGTCAAAGGTTTAGCGCTAGACCTTCTGATTGACTATTTTTTTTAAAAAGGAGGCAAAGAGTCTATCACAATTACAAGTGGTCCGAATTCAAAGAAGTAATGACCGGTAAGCCCCAAGGCTCCCTCCTCGGGCCCCTTCTGTTTTTATTGATGAAGGGATCGCGCTATAAAGTGCATAAACAAGCGATTACATATGCGCTCATCCACCGTAGAAAACTAGCATAAAGGTTTTTTTCCTAGTTAAGAGTTCACTTGATTTTTGGGAGCCTCAAGAAACAGGAGTAAATTATGTTCGGTCCCAAGAAAAAGTGATTTATTGACGGATGACAGAAACAAAAATGAGAAAAAATATAAATCTGAATGAGTAAGGCATTGCGCTTGTGCGCGATTAATTTCGGAAATTTTGGTGACGAAATTAATTAGGTACTTCACCTAATTAATTATCTCACTGTGAAGTGAGAGTTATAAATCCAAAAGACGACCGGTTTTGGCTTAGTGAGGGGTTGAAACTAACATTAGTTCATCATTTTAACAATTTCATTATTTTCAACTTTGCACCCGATGGGTGAGGTTTTTGTCGTCTGACTCTCGCACTACAAAGGAAAAGACAAAGAGGAGCCATTGTAGAAAAGTCATTTAATGTTATGTGTAATGTTTATCCTAGCGTATTTAGATTGGGCTGGAAAATAACGATCGTGACAATTTTTATAAACGGTGCAACTGTTCAAAGGAGAGGGAGGGAGTGTCTAGCCGACGGTTTGAGTCAAATTCGCCGGTATGAATCCCGTTTTTTGTTTTCTCCCCCGAACTACTTCACTTCACGTTTAGATGCTTGCGATCTAAAAAAGGAAATAAAAAAGAAGAAAAAACGCTCAAAAGAACGCTGTTGTTAAAACTGACGACTCTGCCTTAAAACCTGCTACGATTTTATCCCTGAAGAGGCGATTTTACCAAACAAACAATTTCGCCAAAGCTGACGTATAATAATAATAATAATAAACAAAACATAACTGGTTTCCAACCCCAGGGAATTAAGCGTTTACAATAATAATATTACCGGAGGACCGTATGTGGAGTACTCACCTTGACCGGCGCGGCGGGTCACGCTCTTCTAGCTCTCGAGTGGGGTAAAGGGTGGTGGAGGTAGTGCTGAATCGATACTAACAAAGTATCGAAACTTCACTCATTTGAAGTATCGAATGAGAAGTATCGAATGGTACTTGGTATAGGATGAAAAGTATCGATAGATGGATATAATGAATAAATCTGTCGCTGGTATTTTAATTAATAAATTAATTAGACTGATATTATCCGGACGACGATGGAAGGGCATAGCCCAACACGATTCGAGTTTCGAGAAAAAACGGCTCCCCGGCGGGATTTGAACCCTCAACCTCTGGATTACCAGTCCAGCACCCTGCCATTTGCGCCACGGAGACGCCTATGGGAGTCGTACTCCGAGGGATAAGCTAAGGCGAATATCAGTCTAATTAATTAAAATACCGGCGACAGATTTATTCATTATATCCATCTAACAACATCTAGATAAGATAAAATTCGGCGTGGTTTACCGATCAGGAGAAGCGCCTAGAGTTTCGAGAAACAATGGACCTGGGTGGGGTTCGGCTTATCTTATCCCTCGGAGTACGACTCCCATAGGCGTCTCCGTGGCGCAAATGGCAGCGTGCTGGACTGGTAATCCAGAGGTTGCGGGTTCAAATCCCGCCGGGGAGCCGTTTTTTCTCGAAACTCGAATCGTGTTGGGCTATGCCCTTCCATCGTCGTCCGGATAATATCACTCTAATCAATTTATTAATTAAAAGTATCGATACTCATATAACTTGTTTATAGTATCGTATAAAAAGTATCGATATGTACTCGGTATCGGTACAGAAGTACCGATACCAAAAGTACTTGGTATTGATTTAAAAGTATCGATAATTCAGTGGTATCGATTCAACAAGCTTGTAATAAAACCCCTCCACCACCAACCAACAAAAGCACTACCATCTCTAATGATTTTTCGAGTCGTCAATCACCACTCCCTTATACAAATACAGATTCATTTTAATTGAAACAAAATGACTACTTAAGCTCGATGCACGCTATGCAACTTTTGAAATAGGATTGCCTACCGGTTTTAAAAAATATCCGGTCACTACTGGGGACGCTACCATATATTTCCTTTCGACCTTCGAGTGTTCTCAGGTGAACAGATCCAAGGAGGGCCGTTGAACCATAAAGAGTGAGACAGTAATGACTCCACCGACAGCCCTCGGCTCAGGCAGTCAGCTGGATTCGCTTGCCCACTCACGTGATACCAATCTTCGACAGGTACGTTCTCCTGAATTTGGGTCACTCCATTAGCGACAAAAACTGTCCTTTTGGAGGGGGAAGACGACAACCATTGAAGGGTGACTGTGGAGACCGAAAACGCTCTTTCGCCGACAATTGGGTGGCGGGCGGACAGGGTGTCTCGAACGAAAAAAAAGCAATTTCGAAAGCAGCAGAGCCGCGCATAACTCGAGGCGAGGAATACTGACACACTTTTCTGGTGACACCTTGGATTTCACACAAACAAAACGGGCACTTGTTCCATTTGCGCCTGCGGTTCGAATATAGACGACTGCGCCGTGCAGAACTCGAGGCATCTGCGAAACCCACGAGAAGGGTGTGGTCCCCAGGTTCCACGGAAAGAGCACGAGGAATAGTGACCTCTGCCAGGCGGGACAGCCTTCTAGAGAAATTCTCCCATTGACAACTAACTTCGAGGGGGGATTTCGTCCCAATCGATTTTTAGGGCCCACAAAGTTTTGATAAGGCATTTAACGACGACAGTTATCGGACCAAAAATGCCGAGAGGGTCTCGAGCGATTGTGGACAGAGAACAAGGGGAAGCTTGATTTGACAAGTCAATCTGAACCGAGAACTCATCTCGTATGGGATCCCACCGAAGACCCAAAACCTTAAGAGACAATTCCTTGTCGAACGAAATCAGATCTACCGAGCGATCTTCTTCGGGAACTTCGGACAAAACCCTCCATGAGTTGGAGGACCACTTGGTCATTCGAAAGGAACCTCTTTTGAAAATGGTCTCTATAGAGCTCACACGCCTCAGACTCTGACGAAACTGAATTTAAAAAATCGTCCATAATATATAAGTCACGATTTGCCGATTTAAGAGCTTCTGGAAAATTGACTCCCTCCAATTCCACTAAATGACGGACAGTCCTGAGAGCTAAATAGGGAGAACAAGACATTTCAAATACGACGGTGTTCATCTGAAAGACTTTTAACTCGTCTTGTGGGGAGGACCGCCACACGAGACGTTGAAACCTGCAGTCCCGCTCGTCTACCAGTACGCGCTGGTACATTTGTTGAATATCTGCTGAAAGAGCGGTACCGAAACAAACGAAAATTCAACAAAATTGCGACCAAATCCCTTTGTAATTTGGGGCCCGTGTGCAGCAAATCATTTAACGAATAGCCCGAGGTCGATTTAGCACTCGCATCCAAAATCACCCTGAGTGGCGTACTAGTGCTGCTGGATTTAAATACTCCATGGTGAGAAATGTAATAAGCGGGACTAATATTTTGAATTTGGTTCGAAGGCACCAGAGACATATATCCTTTTTCCAGACAGCCATTCATGACATCTATAAATTGTTGCTGTAGTTTGGGATCGGTTACTAGACGCCGTCCCATTGATAAAAATTGATAAGTCGCTAAAACTAGCGAATCCCCTAGTAGAGACAGAGAACGACGAAATGGTAACGACAAAATAAACCGACCGTCGAGGCCTCGCGACACAGTGCCCTGTAAATGCTTTTCGCACAGATCGTCTTCCACTGAAGGTTGAACCGAAATAGGCACCTCCTCGAATGACCAGAACTTTGACAGGGTTCCTTCGAGCGAACTCTCTGCGCAAACATTAAAGACTCTAGCGACGGGGGGAAGATGAGGTATTAACAGGCACTTCACCTGTCACTAACCAACCCAAAGACTAATCCATGGCCACTGGACCGAGAACAGGCCCCTCAATCTTTCGCCTTCCGATTATCACTGACCACAAAGCGGCCCCTATCAGTAAATCTACCGGCCCTGGAATATTAAAACTCGCGTCGGCCACGGAGGTGAGGGAGATTCTCCAACGGCACAGTTTTGAAAGGCAAAGTATCAGTAATCTCCTCCAAAACTAACGCCTCAATGCGCTGGCCAGTGGTGCGTTGTAAAACCACGACTTGAGCAGTACTGAGCAATACAAGGGAGTGTTGGCACACGTCAGACACGATGGTCGGTGAGGGGGCGTTGGCTCTACTGGTGGATCTGATTCGGATCGGGGGGGGGGGGTGCTGATGGTGTTGGAGACGGTTGGACTACCCGGAGGGAGCTAATTCTCTGCGGCAACTCATAAAAATGAAGCAACCCGTGGTGACGCCGCTCACAGCGGGCGCAATTAATTTTTGACGAGCGATTCCTCACGGAGTGTGACAGGGACAGACAATTGAAACAGCGGCGAGCCATCTTCACCTTTTCGAACAGTTTTTTAGCATTCATTTGCAGGAATGAAGGGCATTTATACCACTGGTGTGCTGGGGTGACCGAACAGAGTGAACATTTTGCGAGGGACGCACCTTTGGAGATTTCCGTTTGTGGGGCAACGACAACTTGGGGTGCCTTTCCCGAGCCTCTGCCCGAAGGGGTAGGTAACGGTCTTCCCGAACTAGCCAGAATCTTCGCCTGTGATCGAACAAAATCGGCTAGTTGTTGGAAGCTAGGCAATTTCTCTTCCCTCAAGTCATGTCGAAATGACGAACTGTCTCCGAATCAAGTCTTATACAAGCAGTGCTGACCAGAAAGAAATCAAACAGATCATCAATTTCGAGTTTCTTTATTGCGAGAGCGGACTCGACAAACCCCTCGAGAAACGAATTCAATCCTTTCCCCGACTCCTGCGTGATCGGTTTGAAATTAACAATTTTGTCTAAATAATAATTACCTAGCGTCCTCTTGTCCTCGAATCTATTGACCAGCGTATCTAACAGCAGTTTGTAATTTGCCTCGGAAGGGGGATTCCCCGTAATGATGCTTCTTGCACTTCCGGATTAATTTGCCTTTTTTAAATCGGACAGAGACCTATTTTGATCGATTAGTTTTAAAAACAATTTAGAACGGGGTCCAATTTTTTGGGAAACCATCAAATTTCATTATTTGGATCAGGGGCGTAAGTACGAGGGGGGATATAGGGGATAGATCCCCCCCCCCCAAGAGCTACAAGTATACGAAGGAAGGAGCACTATTACCATAACGAAGAGCCCCATAAAATCTCCAAAAATGAGCGTTTCACGTTGAACTTAGGTTTAGCAGATTTTCTGGACTTAAAGCAGCTCGAAAAGGTCCGAAGTACGTCCAGCTTTTTCCTTGGACTTCAGACCTAACGCAGTAGTGTACCGTTGTACGGGGGGGGGGGGTTAGCCCCGGACACTCTTTCAGCAAAAAATCGGTAATATTCGTGGCTATAGCTGCTAAAAAGCGCTGATTCATGGTCTCGAGATGCAACTTCCAGACTAAAATTAAGAAAAAAATCGCTAATTCGCGGTACACAGAGGCCATTCTTCGAATAAACTGTGGAAATCAAGCTAAAGTGTTGTTTTTGGGCAAACCCCCGTGGTTAAAGTTGAGAAAACACGCTATAATATTGACAAATAAAAGACGCTTTCAGGTTAAAATTGGACAAAAATGGCAAATTCACAACTGAAATGGCGTAAAATCGCCCATTCGCGCATGAAAAAAGGAATAGGATGCTGAATTGCCACAAAATTAGCACAAAACGCTATTTCACAGCTGAAATTAGGAGAAATCGCTAATTTGCAATTTGCAGACATAAAGTTGTGGAAAAACGTTAATTCGCGAATAAAAAATGAAGAAAATCACTAATTCGCGGCAAAATTGAAAAAATCACCATTTAGCACTGCCAAAATTAAGAAAAACGTTAATTTTCAGTTCAAATTGGGGAAAAGTGCTAATTCTCAGTTAAAAATGGAAAAAATTGCTAATTTGCAGCTTAAATTGAGTCAAACGCCAATTCTTGGCAAAAATTGTTAAAACTCGGTAGGTAATGCACAGGTTAGAAACGCTACCACGCTGCTAAAATTTAGAAAAAGCGAAAATTCGCTGCCAAAATTGAGAAACGTCATTAAGTGTCGTGAAATTTATAATTTAAAAATGATGATTTTTTGACAGAAATGGATGGGTAAATGTAAATTTTTTGGTTTGAAAAAGGTTTAAACAAAAAAATTTACATTTACAATTTAAATTCGCACCTTCTGAAGGCATTTTTGTGAGTAAAATTCAGAAAAACTGCAAATTCATGCATGGCTAATTGTTAAAAAATACGCTAATTCACGGCTAGAACTGAAAAGAAGATACCTATAAAAGTAATACAAAACCGCTAATTTGCGGGTAATATTTAGAAAATAAAATAATCAGCCTGGTCAAAATTAAGAGAAAGGTTAATTTTAAGCCTAAAAATTGAGAAAATTGCTAATTCGCGGCTAAAAATGGAAAAAATCCCCAATTTACAGCTAAAATTGCGCCAAACGCCACTTTGTGACTGAAATTGAGAAAATTCGCTAATTCACAGGTTTGAAACGCTACGACGGGTCGCCGCTACAATTTAAAAAAAGCGCTAATTCGCGGTTGAAATTGAGAAAAATTCTAATTTGCGTCAAAAACTGAATGTACACCAATTTACGGATTCTGAAGGCAACTTTTCAGGCTGAAATTGAAAAAAAGCGCCAATTTATGGCAATAGGTGAAGATACCGCTAATTCGCGAGTAAACTGAGAAAAATCGCTCATGCTTTGCGTTTGGTGAACCTAAAAAATTCTAATTCGTGAAAAGTCCCCCTATTTTGCGGCTCATATTGAGGAAAACACTTAAGAAAAACGTTGATTTCCACCTAAAACTGAGAAAAGTGCTAACCCCTTGGTAAAAAAATTTAAAAAATCGGTAATATGCTGCTAAAATTGAGGAAAACGCCAAAACTCGTGGATAACTAAGAAAAATCGGTCACGGGATAAAAACGATACTTTGCTGCTAAAGTTGAGAAAATGCGCAAATTCACGGCTATGGGAGGGGTTGGAGCAAAACCGCTAATCTGCGGTTGAAATTGAGAAGAACGATACACTCGGCCAAAATTGAGAAAAGCGCCAATTTGCGGGTAGAGTCCAAAAATCGCCCTTAACTGAGAGATTGGGGCAATGGTGAGGCCAGCAAGATGTCCAGATTCAAGAGTGTGCTGGCTGGGTGGAATGATGACTAAAATGTAAAATTACTCCCCCCCCCCTCACCTCACCATTGAGATTTCAATCTGATCCCCCCCCCCTGGACTAATTCCTACCTATGCCACTGATTTGGATAGGTTCGAGTTTGATACCAAAACCACCCACCCCCTTCCATGTATCTTCACTTGACGTCGGTGACAACTTATTCACTACAACTGAGATTTCGTCACACAAATCTTGCAGATTTGCAAAGGAATAAGGGGCATAGTCAGAATCAAATTCGGCACTAGTCTCCTCCAACTCCTCAACAAAAACTCAGAAGTAATTAAACAGGCGAGGAACTTGTGTAGCTTTGACTAAGAATAATTCTTCAGTCTCAGCAGTGACGCGTTTCGACAAATCATATTATATTTTTTGAACTTGTGCAAAGATTGCTTCTACCCGTGAGGACAAAATTTCAACTCGTACCTTCCCAGCCATTTTCAAGTGAGATTGTACAGAAATAGATGCAAGAAAGAGGAAACTCAAATACGAAGACCGAAAACAATAACCAAGGGTGTGTGGGAGGTGAGGTGTTAATTAGTTTCGTTCTATTTCTGATAAATAAAGTGTATTATAAGCAAAAGGAAAGATTAAAGAGACTTTAACGAGTGCCAGAGATCACAATAAACAAGACAAAAGAAATAAGACCTTGAAGAGGACTGTTGGGAGATAAATGTCTATTTATTTTATTTTCCAAAGTAAAAGTGGACCGTGTTACGCCTTTACCGTGTTACTCCTTTACACACCGATCCCTGACTCGTTAACTCTCTTTTTCACAACTGTGAACAATTTGGTTTATTTTCACGACACAAGTTAATAGCTGGGCAAAGGTAAGCCTATTACATAAAAATTAGGGAGGAAGGGCCAGGAAAAAAGCTGAGCGCTTATCGCTTCCCCTACCTTTACCCCTGCCCGTCGCTTTCATCGAATACATAGTTGAAAGAAAACGAGTTATTTTTTCCGATGTTAACTTGAGCTACGTTGGGAACTCTTTCGATGCAAGACCTGCAGCCATTTTCGATTTCTGATTGAACGAGTGGTCTTATACGAACGGCTACTTTCACGGAATCCATCAAGACCGTATTATTGGAAGTCACGAGAAAACCACTTTTCATCTGTTGAAGGAGCTCATCTTTCTCTTTATGAATGGCTTCAATTTGTCATTGCAGCTCTTAAACACTTTCTTCCTTCCATTTACCGCTGACCTTACCGAGCTGTTGCGAATTCTCAGTTAACTTAGCGACTAACTCCTCTTTTCACACGACTTGCTGGTTCAATAGCAACATTTCTTTGTTTATTTTCGGACAACAAGTGCTCGTGTCGGCAAGACTCCGCTTTTTCCGAATTGTCCTCGTCCCCTTGGCCATCGGACACATTACGGATTTGCCTTTCGCCTAGTACTCGCTGCTGCTTCATTCGCGCAAATTCTGCTTGGACGGATTTTAGTTTATTATTCACGGATTGACGGATATCCATTGGATTCATGCTGTCAAATGGGAGTTCTTCAATTTCTTTAATCTTCTGTTTGAGGAGCTCTTCGCTTTTTCTCAAACATTACGGCGCTAGTGAGCATCAACTCTTTTTGAGCAACAGTGTCTTGAAGTACAACACACGAAGTACGATTTTTTTGTTTTAACATGTTAAAATTCTCCGCAAGTGTTTTGTGTGAAGGTGGGCAGAAATTTGCTCCATCGCTGATAATAGCCAACCTGAGCTTTCGTTCTCTTTTCTGAGCCTCGCCAATTCTGCACACGTGGGATCCTGATTGACGACTGGTTTGTTCTTAATTTTCCTTGCTCTATCCGCGTACCTTAATGTACTTAGCGATTCGTCCTGATTGTAATCAGCAGGACTGACGCATGCTATCATTAGAGTCACGGAATTACCTCCCAGAGAGTCTTGCAAAAACCTAGTCAGCTTCCTGTCCCTGTAATTTATGAAACGGCATTGGCCTTCGCCTAATTGGGTATGACGTTCCCCAAGACCATAAGTCCTTTATTTATATTAACGCCTTCTTTAAAACGGTCACCGGTAGCCAGCACGACAGCCCGAATGTGTATTCAACACTATTTGATGATATCATCTTGAATATATCGTAAATCGTACACATGGAACTATTCCAAGCTCTCCACCACCCGAGTAGTTTGTACCCATGGTAAAGGATTTTCCGGTCCCGGTCTGCCCGTACGCAAATATTGTAACGTTGTAGCCTTTGAATAAATTGTCAATGAGAGGTTTGAACGAGTCACCCCCCCCCCTCCTCCCGGGAAAAAGCTGGCCGCTTATCGCTTCCCCTACCTTTATCCCTGTCCCTCGCACCCAACTACACGCGTAAACAATAACATTAATGCTGGAAACAAAAACGCCGGCAGGATCGGTCGAAAAAAAATTGAAAACAAGAAAAAAAATCACTCCTGCCTCCGAAATAAAAAATCGTCAAAACATTAATAACGTTTCCCATTTGAACAAAATTTAATCCATTTGGGCAAATAATTTCCACCTACAGTTTCACTTCAAAACTGAATCATTTACTTCCGGAATGACGTTTTTACTCCAAAACTGGATATTTAACTCCAAAACTGGGTATTTTACTCTAAAACGGACAATTGGCCACCATAACTAACGTTTTCTCCCAAAAGTGACGATTTTACGCCAAATTGAAGACTCTGGGCCGTAAACCCACCTTTACGAGGCCTCAACTAAAAGAGTTGAAAAATGTGTTGGTTTATGAAAATGTGTCATCTGTTTTGAAGCACTTCAAGGAGACGTTAAGGTTAAGGTTGGTTTCTGATCTGGTCGGGCCCTCTGTCTTGTAAATTTTGACTTTAACACAAAGCTGACGTTTGTTCAAGGCGATATTACACCAAAACAGACGATTTCACGCCATAGCTGACGTGTTATTGAGATGTAACTGCAAAACTGGCAATTTTACCCCGAAACGTTCGGTGGATTTACCTCCAAATGAATATTTCACTCCAAAACTGTTTATTTTACTACAATACTATTTCTAACCAGAAAATTGGAGATTTTACTCTTAACTGACGATTTTACTCCAAACCTGAAGTGTTCTCCCGAGGAGTTCACTACAAAAACTGGCCTAAGAAACCTAAGAAACTGTCGGTTTTAACCTCATAACTAACAATTTCATCCACACAAAAAAAAAAAAAAAAAAAAAAAATTCGCTCCGGCAGCTGGCGGTCGGAAAGAGTGCATTTCATTTTGTATTCGGATACCCTAAGCCGTCCCAGAAGTAGTAATGTTGAGACCATCATTTGTTTCGTTAATGTTTGACCCTCCCTCGTACTGTTTGCTGCAGGGTTTGTTTAAGCTGAACTTAATGGGAATCAAAGGCTTTTTCAAAATGGAATCATCATACCGAATATAATGCTTCTGGAATCAACTGGTGATTTGTAGTGATTTTTTTACCACTTCAACCCCTATTTTCCCCCCTCCACCTTGACCGATTTGGCAAATGCAATACCGACCGGGGCCATATGACTACTGATTTTTGTGCCAAAGCGCGTTCCGCTAAATTAATTTCTACGAGAGTTATCGTGCTAACAAGGCCTCACACTTACTTCCACCCCGGGGACATCACCCTTTCCCCCTCGACTTTTTCAAAAAATTAAAATTGGAATCAAAGGCTACTTTAACATGGAGTATACGTACTGAATATGATGCTTCTAGAATGAACTGGTGATTTTTAGTGATTTTTTGACGACTTCAAGCCCGATTTTCCCCTCCTCCACATTGACCGATTTGGCCCAAATGTAATACCGACCGGTGTCTTATGACTACTGATTTTTGTGCCAAAGCGCGTTCCGCTGAATTAACTTCTACGAGAGTTATCGTGCTAACAAGGAAACGGCCATAAAGATATATATATATATGAATTCCGGAGACCACTGAATTCGTGTTCTAGAGGTTCTGAAACGTGAAAAAAACATGACATGACCCATGTTTGCCACCATCACGACGAGACCAATAGTGCATTTTCAGAATGAAATGCACTAAAACTCACATTATGCCCCTCAACTAACAATTTCACCCTAAAACTGGCGGAACCACGCCAAAAGTGGACATTTTACTCCAAAACTGACTATTTCACACCATAACCGATGTTTTCCCAAAAACGGATGATTTTACGCCCAAACATACGACTCTTGTCTTGAAAAGTCACACGATTTTGAACACAAAACTGACAAACTTCACCAGAATACTGACGATTTGTTCTCAAATGAGACGACATTACACCGAAACAGACTATTTCGCGTCAAAGTGTTACTCCAAAAGATGTCACTGATGGCGGTTTTGCATCAAACCTTTCATGGATTTCACCTCATAATTGAACATTTCGCCACAAAAATGTTTATTAATACCATGAAAAGAATTTTGTTTCAAACGAAAAAGGAAGATTTTACTGACGATTTTACTTCCAACCAGTAGTGATGTTCCCAGTATTTCACTGCAAAAACTAATTTCATCCGCAAAATGACGATTTTAACCTCAAAATGTATGAATTCATCCCAAAAACTCACATTAAGTACCTAAAATTACGATTTTACCCTTTAACTGGATGGTTGTTCCACCCTTAAAGTGATTACTTTACCCCCTAAACTGGATATTTTACTCCAAAACAGACAATTTCACACCAAAACTGACGTTTCCCCCAAAACAGACGATTTTACAAAATCTGACGAATCTGCCTTGAAAACTCTGTCGATATTTTCAGTTTTGACGTAAACATGCATGCCACAAGGAAACCCCAACGACAAGGCACAAACTGGTCATTTTCGCCAGTGTCAACGACCCCTATTATGGAGAAGTTTTTGGCTGGGATTGTTAAAAATGGACATGAAAATCACCTACTTAAGCCCTCCATGTCGGTCGTGGATGGTGTGTTAGGCAAACATTGGCCGACTTTAATATTGGATGGAGCCGCGTATTGCAAAGACGAAGGTAGCAAGGGAAATTGCAATGTATTTCCCGAATATTCAGCCAGGAAACTTCCAATTTCACATTCATTTTTTATTTTGGATATTTAGTTCCCAAATGTTGCCATTTAGCGGCTAACCTCAGACTTTAAGCGCTGTCGTGGGCGGCTAAACCGGGTTCCCCAATCACTAAGAAGATTCCAGAAAATAAAGACCACAAACTAGCTTCAAGAATACTTAGCCCAGAAACCCTTTTGGGAAAATAAAGACCAAGAAATTGCAATTTTGCGTAAGTAAAGACTGGAAACTGCAACTTCCTGAATATTCAACCAAGAAAGGGGTGACTGTACATCCGAAACGCAACAAAAAATTTCCTATGACCTAAAGGTCAGATTTCCATTATGTTCCTAGTCCAGATAATCAATTTGTTGTCCTCTAGTACATCACAGGTTTTCGCAACAAAAACATCTGTAACATGGGAAGTAAGCGTCCTAGGTTAACTCCAACGACACCACTGAAAAGAGCACTCTTTTTTTTGTGTGAGTAAAGACATTTTGTCTAATGATAACGAAAGATTCTTTGGGTAAACTGTTAAAATATCAGGATATTTTTTTAAATGTTAGTTTTTGACAACTGTTCAAAGCTAGACTACATTAGCCATGGTGCTTCCAGCGCCTGCAAATTCTTCTATAACTGTATGAAGTAACTTAGTTTTAAACTTCATGCTTATTTTACTCCTGCCCTTCGCAATATTTGATAAAAATCCATTGTTTTACCAAAAAATGAGGCAATTAGATCCAATTTTAGTGCCTAAAAGAAAATCAAGAGCCATTCCCAAAACTTTTTTTTTCAGCTTAATTCACTTTTCTTATGCTAATCTATGAGGAAAGACAAATAAAAGTGGAATAAGCTGAAAAAAACATTCTTGAAATAGCTTTCGTATCTTCTTTCAGGCACTCAAAATGGGCCTAATTTCCTCATTTTTTTCGGGTTTAGGCACTATTTTTGCCTAAGTAGCCATTTCTCGGCTGTGACTGCGAAGTAACATTTCAAAGCAGGCAACATTTCTGACATAACTAGTACAAAGCGGGACCTGGAGGTATCGCAGTTTCTAAGATAGAGATCGTCAAATGTAGGATAACTTTACAAAATGGACAAATGATGTTGATGTTTCCGTGTCTTCATCATCTGTAACCATGTGGAATCATTTTAGTGGTCAAAATGGTTCACGGCCTTCAGATTTAGGCTAAACGTTTCAACAAAGAGAAGGCTGTCGCCCAAGAAGCTTCGTAACTACATTGATCAATAATGCATTGTTGATAGATGTAGTTCCCAATTGCATTAGGTACTCGGCCATTACTCGTAGTAGGCTGTAATAATAATAATAATAATAATAATAATTTTATTGCCAGCATAAATGAATTTATAAGGCATTGTCAATAAATGTTATCGGTTTTCGTTATTCGTGACCATAATTTTTTGGCGACCCATGTGCATGATATTATACTATTTATGTAGGGGGGGGGGGCATTTGGGCTTTCGGTGACTATACTATAGCCCGAATCCTATACCGAAAGCCCAAACTCAACGGTCATATTCACGATAGCAGAGAAAATTATAGCTGTCGAAAGCCGGGGAAATTTTGGCTTTCAGTGATGGATGTTATTTTAATATAACCTAGTATACACGGAAACCAACACTATTTAGATATTTAACTTATGGGCGACACTTGAACGCTGTATGGAATTTACTGGGCTTTCAATTTGTGCACACTATATGTAATTGGTCCAGCATGATCTCTCTCAGATGATCGAAAATCCGTAACGGAGGCGTATCGAGAGCAGTGCATAAAAAGTTGCTGCGAGTCTTTCAGCGTGTGCAGGATCCACAAAACGCGCCGCGTCAGGCATTGCCGTTTTATTAAGATACACGCCACAAATTCTGTGATTATATCTCACGATTATACGACACATTAGTCCCTCGGACCAAATTAGATGTTCGAAAGCAGGGTACCTGGGAGTTTAGGATTGATTTCCCGCCTCTGACTTTTTGCCTGAGAGCACTTTTTTACGCTCTCTCTGAAATTAGAAATGGGTGAATGAAATAAAAAACTTGAACTAACGCAGCCTAAGGTGAATATAGAAAGTAAGGGTAGCAAAACATAAAATAGAGGAGAGGGCACAGCCCTTTCGGACAAAATTATGGGTCGCGACACAAGTGTGGATAACCCAGCCAGCCCGCCACCCATTGGTTGAAAACCACTATCAAAACATTGGGGATAACAAGTCGTTTCGGCTCATTTTTGAAGATTCAGTCTAGTCTAGCAAAATAATTAGTACTATCATGATCATAAAAGGTTTCTACAATGTCACAGCTAACAAAAACGAAGAACCATAGACAGCATTTCGGACTGTTGACAAATTTGCCTAATTTAACGAGCTGTATCTTGGAAACGATAATACATTCAGAACCCGCTCAAAGCTGGTTTTCTTAGAAATTTTCTCAACTTTGAAAAGTTTCTTCGAAGCCACAACCGAAAAATGGCTAGTTTAGCGTGAAAGAGCCAAAACCCCCAAAAAGTCCCACATTTTTGTGGTTTTTCGAGAATTCCAGGATGATCCCGACGTCTTTCGCGGTCAACAATTTGAACCCGTCATACCTGCACCATCGCAGACAACATAAAAATAAAACATCATCTACCCTAATTATTGTAACCTGACCCCCCTTTTAGTGCATTTCATTTAATACATTTTTTTCATGTTTCAGAACCCCTAGAACACGAATCCGAGGTCGGTTCAATTTGATTTATATATATATGGCTCTTTTTTGTTAGCACGATCACGGTCGCAATTTTCTACTTAGGGCAACCAAATTTGGTCTAAAAATCAATAGCGTGAATATCTCGGACGAGTTCGTGATCCAGGCGGATCGGTACGGGAAGGATGTGAAAGAGGGGTTTGAATTAGTTGGAAATTCGCTACCGCACGGCTGTTGCTGCAATTGCCCCCAAAATTGACTCGAGTAATGAGAAATAAACGCGCTTTCGTATGAGACCCTAGTGAACCAAATCCATTGAGATGACAGGGCAGTTCTCGGCAGAGGGGAGCTATTAAATTATAACGCTATGCCTCACTGGACCACCCAAGTACCGAAAAATTCCATTGACATTGTATTTTGAGCAGTCTCTTTCTTTTGATTTGCCTACAGTCTAATGAGTCTTAAGTAAAAAAATCCTGAGGTGGGCCAAAAAGGGAGAAAAAAAAAAAATGTTCCGACAGCAGCCTGTCGGGTAAAGTGCATTTCATTTATCCGGTAGATCGTTTAAGTTTGAATGAGACCATCATATTATAAATGAAATTCAGGCCGCGATAGAAATTGAAAATCAAATGTACAAAAAAAATGTCAAAGGCTGGAATTTCAACTTCCGGGAAATTCCCCCCTGGCGCAGGGGGCTAGACTAGACACAATTTGAAATTCACTCCCACGGGAGCCCTTCTCAATTGTTCGTTAGTCCCAAAATTTCGGCATGATACCCATGTTGTACGCATTTTTTCTCTCCGTCACTTTATCTTCAGCAAGAGTGCAGCAGGAAGACATGATAAAAATGTTGTGATGTGTTCTTATTTTTATAAAATTGATTTTGAATTTATATCGCGGCCTGAATTTCATTTATAATATGATGATCTCATTCAAACTTAAACGATTACCGGATAAATGGTGCATGACCGGATAAATGAAATGCACTTTACTCGACAGGCTGCTGTCGGAACTTTAGTTCTTATTTTACTGGACTATACTATGTTTGAGTGCTACGGGTCTTGAAAATTAACCCGATCAGTAAAATATCGCTTTTTGGCGATATTACATATTTCTTGATTGGCTGTATCTCCGAAAATAACAAACGTAGGACGCTCGGACTGGGCTTAAACTGTAGCTGTAGCTTAAGCGTAGTTGGCTTCAACAAAGTGTATTGAGGTCATGCTCGAAAAACGCTTTCTTCTGGTATTTTTGTTTAACAACCAAAAAAAAGTGATGAATTTCGTGGTTTTTCGAGTGCCACGAGTTGAACACAAGGTTTTGAGGGTTGCAAACTTGAGTATAAACTACTCTCATTGGCCCTAACAGCATGCAAAAAAACAATTACATGCATGGATATACTGAATAAATCTGTCGCCGGTATTTTAATTAATAAATTAATTAGACTGATATTATCCGGACGACGATGGAAGGGCATAGCCCAACACGATTCGAGTTTCGAGAAAAAATGGCTCCCCGGCGGGATTTGAACCCGCAACCTCTGGATTACCAGTCCAGCACGCTGCCATTTGCGCCACGGAGACGCCTATGGGAGTCGTACTCCGAGGGATAAGCTAAGCCGAACCCCACCCAGGTCCATTGTTTCTGACCTGGGTGGGGTTCGGCTTAGCTTATCCCTCGGAGTACGACTCCCATAGGCGTCTCCGTGGCGCAAATGGCAGCGTGCTGGACTGGTAATCCAGAGGTTGCGGGTTCAAATCCCGCCGGGGAGCCATTTTTTCTCGAAACTCGAATCGTGTTGGGCTATGCCCTTCCATCGTCGTCCGGATAATATCAGTCTAATTAATTTATTAATTAAAATACCGGCGACAGATTTATTCAGTATATCCATCTAACAACATCTAGATAAGATAAAATTCGGCGTGGTTTACCGATCAGGAGAAGCGCCTAGAGTTTCGAGAAACAATGGACCTGGGTGGGGTTCGGCTTAGCTTATCCCTCGGAGTACGACTCCCATAGGCGTCTCCGTGGCGCAAATGGCAGCGTGCTGGACTGGTAATCCAGAGGTTGCGGGTTCAAATCCCGCCGGGGAGCCATTTTTTCTCGAAACTCGAATCGTGTTGGGCTATGCCCTTCCATCGTCGTCCGGATAATATCAGTCTAATTAATTTATTAATTACATGCATATTTGCGATGTTTGATGTTTATATTGACGAGCCTATAGTGGAAAAACCGTGAAACAAAACCAATTTTGTACACCATAAAAAGTTGCTCATGTGGAAACTTGAAGTTTCAAAAAACTGAAACTCGTTTGCGAAACTTGAAACGCATCGTGTTTCACCTTTTTGAAACAAAAACGTTTCTCCTTTTTGAAACAAAAACGTTTCTCCTTTTTGAAACAAAAACGTTTCTCCTTTTTGAAACAAAAACGTTTCTCCTTTTTGATAAAAAACGTTTCTCAAAACAGGGGCGTAGGTACGGGGGGGATATGGGAGATAGATCCCCCCCCCCCAGAGCTACAAATATACGAACGAAGGAGCACTAGTACCATAACGAAGAGCCCCATAAAATCTCCAAAAATGAGCGTTTCACGTTGAAGTTAGGTTTAGCAGATTTTCTGGACTTGAAGCAGCCCAAAAAGGTCCGAGTACGTCCAGCTTTTTCCTTGGACTTGAGACCCAACGCAGTAGTGTACAGAAGTACAGGGGGGGGGGGTTCCGCCCCGGACCCTCTATCAGACAAAAATTGGTAATATTCGTGGCTATAGCTGCTAAAAAAGCTGATTCGTGGTCTTGCAAAGTAACGTCCAGACTGAAATTAAGAAAAAAATCGCTGATTCGCGGTACATGTAGTGTTGAATCGATATTAACAAAGTATCGATACTTTACTCATTTGAAGTATCGAATGGGAAGTATCGAATGGTACTTGGTATTGATTCAAAATTATCGATGCTTTAGTGGTATCGATTTAGTAACCTTGTATAACCCCTCCACCACCAACCAACAAAAGCACTACCATCTCTAATGATTTTTCGAGTCGTCAATCACTACTCCCTTATACAAATACAGATTCATTTTAATTGAAACACAATGACTACTTAAGCTCGATGCACGCTATGCAATTTTTGAAATAGGATTGCCTACCGGTTTTAAAAAATATCCGGTCACTACCGGGGACAATATATTTCCTTTCGACCTCCAAATAAATAGCAATCATGCTACGAAAAATGCACAGTGTGTACCGAGCTTATAACTCTCTTACTTAACCGATACTTTTACGATACCGAATGAATATACCCGATACCGAATATCTACTCATTTGAATCAATACCCATTCGATACCGAGTAAAAGTACTCATTTGAAACGATACCCATTCGATACCGAGTATTTCCTTGTTTGAATCAATACCCATTCGAAACCGAGTAAAAGTACTCATTTGAAACGATACCGAATCAATACCCATTCGATAACGAGTATTTACTTGTTTGAATCAATACCCATTCGATACCGAGTAAAAGTACTCATTTGAATCAATACCCATTCGGTACCGAGTATTTAGTTGTTTGAATCAATACCCATTCGATGCGGAGTAAAAGTACTCATTTGAATCAATACCCATTCGATACCGAGTAAAAGTACTCGAATGGGTATTGATTCAAACAAGTAAATACTCGGTATCGAATGGGTATTGATTCGGTGTCGTTTCAAATGAGTACTTTTACTCGGTTTCGAATGGGTATTGATTCAAACGAGTAAATACTCGGTATCGAATGGGTATCGTTTCAAATGAGTACTTTTACTCGGTATCGAATGGGTATTGATTCAGTATCGTACTTGTTTTAATCAATAAAATAGTTTTAATTGAAGTACTCATTTCAAACGGTACGTTTCCGATGCCGGGAGTATACTTGTTTAAATTATTTTAAAAAATTTAAAAAAATAAAAAATACTCGGTATTGATTAAAAAGTATTGAATCGTACTCAGTATCGAATGAAAAGTATCGATTCCTAAAGTACTCATTTCCCAGTATCGAATCAAAGTATTGAAATATTACTTGGTATCGAAAAAAGTATCGATACCAAAACTACTGGGTATCGATTGAAAAGTATCGATGTTTTACTCTATATACTGGTAACGATTCAACACTAGGTACATGGAGGCCAATCCACAATAAATTGTGGAAACCAACGCAAAAGTGTTGTACTTGGGTAAACCCCGCGGTTAAAGTTGAGAAAACACGCTACAATATTGACAAATAAAAGACGCTTTCAGGTTAAAATAGGACAAAAATCACTAATTCGCGGCTAAAATTGAAAAAAATCACCAATTAGCGCAGCTAAAATTAAGAAAAACGTTAATTTTCAGTTCAAATTGGGAAAAAGTGCTAATTCTCAGTTGAAAATGGAAAAAATTGCCAATTTGCAGCTTAAATTGAGCCAAACGCCAATTCTTGGCTAAAATTGACAAAACCCGGTAGGTAATGCACGGGTTGGGAACGCTACCACGCTGCTAAAATTTAGAAAAAGCAAAAATTCGCGGCTAAAATTGTGAAACGTCACTAAAAGCTTGTACACACGGAGACAGTAGGTCTATTCGTTTGTCGTCCCGGACTACTCCGAGCAGCACGAAATTTTGCAACCTCGCGGGTTATCATGTGAAATAACGCGAAAAAATAATGAAAGGTTAGTACTTTCAGTGCTAATAGTGCAGCTCCGGACGACAAACGAATAGACCTATTTATGTCATGACATCTACTGAAGCTGGGGTTCAAAACGTCTAAAAAAATTAAATTTGAAGTTTTAGGTTTGTTCGTTGTTGTGGTTAGTTCAAATAAAGAAATTATTTCTTTTTTGTGATCCCCAATCTGAAGTCAATGGAGTTGCTCAGTAAGGAATCTTTCGCACATCTTTGAAGTATTTTAATTGTCCCCTCTCTTGAATCATTAAATTGAGGAGCACTTCAACACGCCGCTTCCATGACAACACGTAAGATGCAACAAGTAAACATATCAGTCATGACATTTTAGAAGATTTGAACAGTGACATATTACTAGACAGAAATGTCCTGAAAATTTCCCTCTTCACCAATTCTTGCCTGAATTATTTGATTTTGTTCGAGGTAATTATCCATGAGGGGCATTAAGGGTGGTTACGTTAGACTATTTATTGGTTAAGGGAGGGTAGCGGCGGGCAGGCGCGGATCCAGGCTTTCCTAGAAGGAGCGTCCAAAAGTTCGAATCTGAGACTAAAATGCAACTTGTTTGGTCAAATAATCACATTATTCTATATAGAGCATAGTCTAGTTTCGCCGAGTTGTCAGTTTCGCGGGTAATAATCCATTTGCGAACCGAAAGAGTTGATGCTGGGGAGGAATAGACAATTTTCTGATATGAATGTTAAAGTTCACAGGTTCCAGGACAAAGTTTCTGCTGAGAAAAATAATCAATGCCGTGGTTGATAGTAGATTGCTGAAGCTAAATCATTTTGCGGCAAGTTTCGTGGCCTCAGAGTATTATTGTGGTGAGGGAGAGAGGGTAAAACTTAAGATATTGTTGAATGGTATTTCTACTGAAAATTATTTAAAAACATGGACGAAAAATTAAGGAATTACCCACGAGGAACCCAAAAAATCCGTGGCACTCACCTTTCTTCTCCTTTTAATAATTTACTGGGAGGTATTTCCAACGTGTTCATGCAGGATTTCGAGACTTTTCTTACTGGATTTCGTGATAGTAAGTAGTATTTTAGGCTCCCCCCCCCCCGGACCACCATAGAAACATTTTTCAAGTCTAAACTAATTTGTAGCGGTGTAGGTCTAAATCACCCCTTTTGGGCTTGGGGCTATTAAAAGGGACTAAACAAGCAAATTTTCCAGATTCAGAAGCTACACCTATTTACCATACAAGTTGATTGGGCGATTGAATTTTCAGTTTCAAATGACATGTTTCTTGCAGCCGAATGGTAAGGTTTTCAAGCGGACTTTTTGGTGGAAATGGACGCAGTCACACAGTCATGACTCATGACTTAGCTTCTGGGGTTTTAAGCCGGCCACTCACGTGCAGTTTGATCTGTCAGTTCAAACTGCACAGTTTAAACTGTCAGTTTGGACTGTTCAGTTCAGTCCCCCACACACGTACAGTTCAATTCTTCAGTTAACATAATGGATTCCAATGAGCAGGACCGCATTGCCGTTCTCGGTTTAATTTGTGCAGTTATTCATCAGGAAAGTAACCAACCTAAAAGACGCAGGCAGTGGTGCAAGGAATGGTTGAAACGGCGGAAACAATCGTCGGATATTAGCAATTGAACTGAGAACTGTACAGTTTAACTGTGCAGTTCACCCTAACTGAGGCGAAATGCCCACTCACGCGCAGTTTAGACTGTCAGTTTAAACTGTCATTTAAAACTGTACGTGAGTGGCGGGCTTTAGGTTTCCTGGGTAAAATTAATTTTCAAGAGCCATTGAACGCTCACAACGTCGTTACCTTCCACAGTTTAGTCAAAATAATCTTTCTGAGCTTCAAGTGCAAGTATTTTGGCGGATAAACGTGATTCTAGCAGGAACGTTTTCTGTTTCTTGATCGAATGAAAGCGTGCCGGGGGAAAAAGTATGCCCACTACTAAATTGTGAACAGGAAAATTCATACTTTCGGACATAATTAACGGTTTCACGGCTAAATAGCTGGTTTCTTGTTCCTTGTCGGTGTGGTATTTCTGGGCTTAGTTTCTACAATGGAGATGGTAAAGGGGAAAATTATTGACAATTTCATGGCTTTTTCATGAAAGCATATGGTTTTTATACTTTTTCACAGTACCATCACACGAACATATTGAAAATTTCATGGCATGACATAAATGCCTCCGTGTGTACAAGCTTTAATGCTACCACGCTGCTAAAATTTAGAAAATGCGAAAATTCGCTGCTAAAATTGAGAAACATCACAAATTTCAGAATTAAGTGTCGTGAAATTTATAATTTAAAAATGATGATTTTTTGACAGAAATGGATGGAAGATGAACATTTTTTGGTTAGAAAAAAAAAATTTACATTGATAATTTAAATTCGCACCTTATGAAGGCATTTTTTGGGGTAAAATTCAGAAAAATGGCCAATTCTTCTTTGACAAAAGAAGGAATAATCTATACCCATGAAAGTTATAAAAAATTGCAAATGCGGTGGTAAAACGTGAAAACCCGCTAATTTGCGGGTAATATTTAGAAAATAAAATAATCAGCCTGGTCAAAATTAAGAAAAGTGTTAATTTTAAGCCTAAAAATTGAAAAAATTGATAATTTGAGGATAGAAATGGAGAAAATCGCTAATTTACAGCTAAAATTGCGCCAAACGCCAATTTGTGACTGAAATTGAGAAAATTCGCTAATTCACAGGGGTTGAAACGCTACGACGCGTCGCCGCTACAATTTTAAAAAAGCGCTCATTCGTGGTTGAAATTGAGAAAAATTCCGTCAATTTGCGGATTCTGAAGGCAACTTTTCAGGCTGAAATTGAAAAAAAAAAGGCAATTTATGGCAATAGGCGAAGAAACCGCTAATAATTCGCGAGTGAACTGAGAAAAATCGCTCATGCATTGCGTATGGTGAACCAAAAAACTCCTAATTAGTGAAAATTGCCTCTATTTTGCAGCTAATATTGTGGAAAACTTGTAAGAAAAACGTTAATTTCCAGCTAAAACTGAGACAAGTGTTAATCCCCTGGTAAAACAATTTTTTAAAAATCTGTAATATGCTGCTAAAATTGAGGAAAACGCTAAAACTCGTGGATAGTTAAGAAACATCGGAACATCGCTCACGGGATAAAATGATACTTTGCTGCTAAAGTTGAGAAAATGGGCAAATTCTTGGCTATGGGGAGGGGGTGGGGCAAACCCGCCGGCTGAAACTGATAAGATCGATACACTTGGCCAAAAAAGCGCTAATTTGCGGGTGAAGTCCAAAAATCACCCCTAACTGAGAGATTGAGGCTATGATGAGGCCAGCAAGATGTCCATATTCAAGAGTGTGCTGGATGGGTGGAATAATGACTAAAATGTGAAATTACCCCCCCCCCCTCACCAATTGAAGATTTCAATCTGATCCCCCCCCCTCAGGACAAATTCCTACCTACGCCACTGTCTCAAAATGTTTCCTTAGTGGAAACCCGGCTTTACTAGACACCAGACACCACTTTGGAGGAAATGGCAGTAGAGGGATGGGGGGGGGGACTGGGGAGTGGTAGGCTGGGGCAGCAAAATTAATTAGCCCCGAAGCGGCAAAAACCAAGATCCGGGCCTATAGCTCGACAACTTCAGACCGACCCTTATAAATTGTTTGGTGCCAAGCGACAAAAATGCATGAAAAATCCTGTCATTCTGTAATGATGGAGTCAGCCGTTTGTAAGCCTGCGGAACTGACTTTTTTTCGTAGTGCTATTGTGTTAATAGTAGATGCAGGGTACGGAAATAAAAATGATTACATTTAAATCTAGGTACCTAAAAAATCAAATTAAAATTGCACCAATTATTGGTTTCACTATAAGGATTTCAGGTTACATCCATCCTCCCTTCCTTATTCTTAATTGATAATGTTAGCGTACCTACCAACGTTTATTTTTTATTCTTTAAATCTGTACTATATCTCCTCAATGGTTCGACATACCTTTTCCCAGAGAATATCCAAGCCGTCACCTCTCACCTGTGTGTACGCGAATCACAGAAATTACCGTACTCGAGTCCCGGCACAACCACTCTTGTAACTGTAAGTTGTGTAGCAGTCATGATGTCAATTTCAAAGCCACCGTACCGACCGAACAAAGTAAGCGCTGAGTAAGTTTTTTGTTCAAAACTCAAATGCTGACGCACGGCTTCTTTCTGTTTCTGCGTCTCCTTTCTAACTTTGGATTGGATCCCTCTGACCACCGACACGGCGCTTCCTAGACACAAGTTTGGCAATCTTAGAGCACGTGACTCAAGTGAGATAAGAGTTATCATGACATTCTGTTGATGTTTATGTGCACTATGCAGAATTTGCAAGTTGAATTCCGTTGACTTTCCATGTGTACTGTTTCTCTGTAACTTTTCTGATCAATATGCCTAAATCTCGAACAGACGTATTAGACCTTTTTGCTCACAAGCAATATTTGAACGTTTGTGCCCCGATGGTTCGCTACAGCAAGTAAGACATTATCATTTTTGTAGTTACCGGTGTGGAGGACCGTCCTTATAACATTACTGACTTTTAGACTAGAATTTCGTAGTTTGGTGCGAAAATACGATTGTGATTTATGTTTCACTCCGATGATAATGGCTGACTCATTCGTTCAGTCGGAGAAGGCCAGGCAAAATGAATTTACCACGAATGACGGTATTACACCAAAAAACATGTAAGTTTGCTAATGGTTTGCTAATTTGCTAATGGTTTGTCTGTGTTATGAAATTTTCAGCTGACACACCTCTCGTTGTACAATTCGCCGCTAAATGCACTAGTGAATTCGTAAAAGCTGCCGAAATGGTCTCACCGTAAGTCTTTTAAATTCTTTTTTGCACGGTACAGCAACAGGTTATTTCCCGTCATTTTTACCCGACCTTCATAGTGTTCTCCAGACGTTGATCTTGATTCCAAACTTTTCCCGTGTTTTTTGGTGAAGGGCTACCATCTGCTGCACCGCGTATTTTGCTGAAACTCTCGTGTGAACCGGCGAGCCGTGGACTCGGTGACATGAGTGATAAACTGTCGCTCGGTAACTGCTGAACAAGCCTCATGTTGATGAGCAGGGAATAGTCCAGAAAAGGGCTATTAGGTTTTCAAGGGGGAGCTGGCACAGGTGTAATTCGACGCCCCCCCCCTCCCAACCATCATTGACTATTGCAGGGCCGGCCAACGGGCCAACCTTTTTTGATCGTGGACCATAACTCTCAGGCGGACCACCCCATCGAGCAAAACACTTAGATTTTAACAAAAGGCCGTGACGTTCAGTAGCCTGTTCAGTAAATTCAACAACGTAAGTTCGGTTAACCACAGTATAATAACGTTTTCCATTTGCACAAAAATGTGCCCTGGGGCAGCTCACGGTGAATCTTTCACCAACGCCTCCGTGAAGTTGCCTTTAGGAGCCGCGAATTAGCGGTTTTTTTCCCCCCACTTCATCACTTCTGCTCAATTTCATCGGTAAATTACCGATTTATCTCCGCTTCAGCCGTGAATTAGCGATTTTTCTTGAAATGAATTTGTGTTTTTCCTGATTTGAGCCTCTAATGCAGTGGTGTCAAACTCAAATTCTCGGAAACTGCACTAAGACGCCCAAGCACCGCCCACGTGTGTCAACTGTAGCGGACAACATTCGGCGAATTATAAAGGCTGCCTCGTCCATTTAAAAATACAAAAGGCTTCGTTGTCATCAAAACCCCCTATAGTTATGAGTCAACCAACATAGAGAAAACCCACAATCAAAGAAACGCGGTGCCTTCCCATCACACTGGAACCTACCAGATTACAACTGATAGAACATACGCAGATGCGACTCGTCTAAATCAAAATTATGAATCGAATCAGCTGATACTTAACCAAGTAATACAAAAACTTGATTCTCTCCTTCAATTGATTACGCCTCTGATACAAATGATTATCCAAATCGTACCTAATATTATGCAAAAAAAATGATGCCTTCAGCGACGACACTCAAACTTTGCACATGGAATGCTCGTAGAATCATGAGTAAATATCATGAACTCTTGCGTTTGTTGGACACACACACAGCATCGATGTAGCTCTTTTAACAGAAACAAAATTAGCCTTACATAAAAAACTAGAAAATACCTAATTACAAAATTTATAGAGCTGATCATCCCAGCAATTCCAGCCGGCATTAAGGTGCTGCATTAATTATCAAGGCCAACATTCTACATGATGAACTTCTCCCCATAATTGAGGAAAGCATGCAAGTGGCCAGAATACTGATAAAAATTTAAGACCACCAATATCAGATTGGTTGTTTCTATTCGGCTCCTAAAAATCGAATATGCCAAGCAGACTTTTTTGGTATTTTCCAAGAGATGAGCACACGTACCCGATGAGAACACTCCCATCGAATCAACGTCGATCATCGAGTCAACAAACAACTAAAAATCGAGCCGCGATCGAGTCAAAAATGTCCCGCGAATCAACGTCGATGGATTACGTCAACT